>JALIZH010013541.1:0-55999 GCA_030522465.1 Rhipicephalus appendiculatus
TCATAAGCATCACCACTGTTTTTCCTTTTTAACTTGTCTTCATTTTTCTGTTCTCTGTTTTGTGTTTCTTTACTTGCATGCCTAGCTCGGCGAACTCACTCATGAGCATAGGTCGGCAAAACAAGTGGAGCTCACTCAGACTCACTCGTGAAATATATTTTGCCCTTGGGACTCACTCAGACTCAGATTCACCAAGCTTTTCCTCAACCGGACTCACTCGGACTCAGATTCACTAAAAGTTTTCCCAGCCGGACTCACTCGGACTCAGACTCACTAGAATTTTTCCCAGCCGGACTCACTCAGACTCAGACTCACGGCTCTATCTGAGTCTGAGTGAGTCTGAGTGAGCCGACTCATGAGTCCGTTAGCGCACAATTGGTTATTTGGAAATTAGTTTCAATGCTCTTTAACACCAATATCTCGCGTAATCGGTGCTCTACTTGGTGCCTTTTGATCTTGTACCTTCAAGTATATCAGTGGTTGAAATCAGTGAGCACTTTTTGATTGAAAGAGATGACTCACATGAAATATTTTTATCAAAAATTCCCGAGAAAGAGTTTTCGGGGGCGGGGGGCGCGGGGGCAAGGTCATGGCACCCCCTCTCCTCCGTAACTCACGCCTCTGATCAATAAATATTAAGCTGGCGTATGAACGCTGGAGCTTTGAAGTATACGTGAGTCGTCGTGAGTATAAACGTGAGCCTACAAAAGGCTGATAGTAATGGCGAAGTTGAGTAAGTACAACCATAGATCGGCAAAAAAGTGTACAGCTCACTCAGACTCACTCAAGAAATACATTTTGGGCTTAGGGCTCACTCGGACTCAGACTCACCAAAATTTTTTCTCAACCAGACTCACTCGGACTCAGACTCACTAAAATTTTTCTCAACCGGACTCACTCGGACTCAAACTCACCAAAATATTACTCGCCCGGACTCACTCAGACTCAGACTCACGGCTCGATCTGAGTCTGAGTGAGTCTGAGTGAGTCGAATCATGAGTGAGTTTGCCGACCTATGCTCATGAGTCGACTCACTCAGACTCACTCACACTCAGATCGAGCCGTGAGTCTGAGTCTGAGTGAGTCCGGGTGAGTAATATTCTGGTGAGTGAGTCCGAGTGAGTCCGGCTGAAGAAAATTTTCGTGAGTCTGAGTCGGAGTGAGTCCGACTCAGGAAAATTTTGTTGAGTCTGAGTCCGAGTGAGTCCAAAGCGCGAGATATATGTCTTGAGTGAGACTGAGTGAGTTTCAGTTTTTTTTGTCGACATAAGGCCCTATCTACTCATCATCACCATTGTTATCAGCCTTACCTGGACTCACGTTTATATTCACGTGTACTCACACGTATTCTAAAACATTACCGTTGATACACCTTTTTAATATTTATTGATCAGAGGCGTAAACTGCATATGGGGGGTGCCATGACCTCCCCCCCCCCCCGCCAACTCTTCCAGGTGTAATGAAGATTAAGTGCATCATGAAGAGCTGTGCAGTCACATCGTCAGCGCTAAGCAGGAGAAGCTCGTGCAGGACGTTGTCGCTGTTTAACGCTGGCTAGGCCTGCGCTCCTGTGCTGTCTGATCATACAGTTTCGCTTGTTAAGGCTGTGTCTCAGTTCATTATTATAATTGGTGGAGGTTGCTAGGTCTCCGAAACATCCTGGAGTTGCGCAGCCGGACTCTTCCTGCCGGCATGACCACCGAATCTAACACAAGCCCACCACCTCTTGCTCCCCAGGCCATCCCATGCTCCGGCGCGGTACGTCAGCGGGACCCTCCAATATGCAGCGGCACTGACGACCACGACGTTGACGACTGGCTATCTACCTTTGATCTCGTCGGTGTCCTCAACAAAGGACGAAGACGTGAAACTAGCCACCGTCGGCCTTTACCTTAGCGGTATTGCGCACTTGTGGCTTCGGAACCACCAAACCGACGTTCCGACATGGTGAGCGTTCAAGGCCAAGTTCAGCGAAGTCTTTGGTTGTCCTGTTGTTCGAAAGCTTCGCGCGGAACAGCGCCTTCAGTCGCGATCTCAACTACCTGGTGAGAATTTTACCAGTTATATTGAGGACGTCATCGACCTGTGCAAAGGCGTCGATGCGACCATGCCTGAGGCGGACAGAATCAAACACATCTTAAAGGGCATCTACGAGGATGCATTCCAGATGCTGATTTCGAAGAGCCCGGGTACTGTCGCCCAAGTCACTGAGCTATGCCAAAGCTATGATGAGCTCCGCCGACAACGCCTCGTCACCCGCCGCCCGGTCCACCATCAGGAATGGTTGTCCGGCTTAACTCCCTTGCAAGATCCCGTCCTCCTCTCGCAGATCAAAGATTTTTTGCGCAAAGAAGTTGCCCGCCAACTCTCGCTCATCCCCAGCCTGCCGGAGCGATATACGCCGCTCAGTCCCACACTACAACACATTATATAAGACCAAGTGTCCGAGGTCCTCCCACCACAGCTGGCGCCACCAACCACCACGCCATTGACGTACGCCGAAGCAGCAGCCCGACCACGACCCCAGGCGTTCCGAGCGCCGCCTCCGTTGCCTACTCCTGTTTACGCCACCACGCCGCGATTGTCGAAGCCCGACGAGCTTCATAATCTGCTTGCGAGCACCGACTGCAAACTTGTTGTACTAACTGAAACATGGCTCAATTCAACCGTCGAAGACACAGAGCTGAGTTCGATTTTTCCAGATTTCAACATCTTTAGACGTGACCATGAGAATAAACGAGGTGGTGGCGTTCTCATAGCTTTCCATCAAAGCCTGTCCTGCAAGATCATTAACATCACTTCACCACTCGAAATTTTGTTTGTGTTATGTACTAATCTGTACCCTCAAACCATTATCGGTGTATGCTATCGGCCACCTGATGCAGATGCCTCTTTCTCGGTTCATTTTCACGAAGCTTTGCAAACAATAACATCACTCTGTCATGCACCTTTGCTTCTTTTTGGTGACTTCAACTTCCCTGATATAACTTGGTCCGAACCCGCCCTGACGCTAGTCAAGAGCAACCCTGAAAGTACATTTCTTAACACGTGCCTTACTTTCGGACTAACTCAACTTGTATCAAATCCAGCACGTGTGAACGGACAATGTTCGAATATACTTGACCTCATTTTATCATCTCATCCTGATAGTGTATCCCCCGTAACACATTTTCCAGGATTAAGGGATCATTCTGTATTACTTGCTGAACTTGCTTGTCACCTACCCATGAGCAAAAAAGTTAAAAAGAAAATAACGTTATATGATAAAGGCGATTACGACAGCATCAATGCCGCGTTGACTGATTTCTACAGCCAGTATATCACTGAGTTTTCGAAGCGCACCGTAGAATTAAATTGGATGCTTTTTAAAAACAAACTAAAAGAACTCGCGGAAACTTTCATCCCAACCATTATTATAACAGAACGCCCTTCATCCCCATGGTTCAACAGCACGCTAAAACGCCTAAACAACAAAAAGAAGAGGTTATTTCGCTCAGCCAAACGTTCCAATCGTGCATCTGCTTGGGAAAAATACCGCGCAACGGAGAAGGAGTTTAATTCATTGTCCACAAGCGCTAAACGCTCTTTTTATTCAGAAACACTGCCTACCATGCTACGCAATAACCCGAAACAGTTTTGGAAATATATTAACCCGAAGCCACATAAAGCATTAGCATTAGTCAATGACAATAACGAGCCTATACCCGACAACACCGTAGCGCATGTACTCAACACTGTTTTTTCCAGCGTGTTCACTTCTGAGCCCTGCACTCACCTTCCTGAATGTCCCTACCTAGACCACCCACCAATGTCCCATATAACGTTTGAAGCAAATGGCATTGCTAAACTAATTGACACGCTCAAGTTAACGTCTTCAGCTGGCATTGACGGGATCAACTCCAAACTGCTAAAGAATACTAAACACGTCACCAGTATGTTCTTATGTTGTATCTTTCAGCAATCTCTGTCATCTGGAGTGGTGCCTCAAGATTGGAAGGTAGGCAAGATAATTCCAGTACCGAAAAAAGGCTCATCATCTTCATGTAATAACTATCGTCCCATTTCCCTCACCAGTGTCTGTTCTAAACTTATGGAGCATATAATTTATTCCCACGTGGTAAATTTTTTAGCGTCTTGTCATTTCTTCAATCCTAACCAGCACGGTTTTCAAAAGGGCATGTCTTGCGAAACTCAACTCGCTCTTTTCATCCATGACATATCCTCTCACCTCGATCGAAACATACCCGTTGATTCCCTCTTCCTAGACTTTCAGAAGGCATCTGACAAGGTTCCTCATAAACGGCTCTTTCTAAAACTTTCCCGATTAAATCTCAGCCCTGCTGTTTACAATTGGCTCTGTGACTTCTTATCTAACCGCCAACAATTCGTATACGCTAACCAACACTCCTCTTCCTTATCTCCTGTTGTCTCCGGCGTGCCACAAGGCACTGTTCTGGGACCGTTGCTTTTTCTAATATACATTAACGACTTACCTAACGGTTGTACTTCTAAAATCCGTTTGTTTGCTGATGACTGTGTAATTTATCGTCCTATACTTAACAACGCTGACATCCTCGCCCTACAGTCTGACCTTTCTCTCATCGAATCCTGGTGTAACAAATGGCTAATGTCTCTAAACGTAAGCAAAACATCCCTTCTAACTTTTCATCGTCGTCAATCATTCATTTCTACTAAATACACGATAGGTGGCTCTGAAATAAGCGCAGTTTCATCATACAAATACCTTGGTGTTAACTTATGCAATAACCTTACTTGGTCCGTCCATATCTCTAACATCACAAACTCGGCTAATCGCACGCTTGGCTATTTGCGTCGTAACCTGCGCCTTGTTCCTCCCCCGGTAAAACTACTAGCATACTTAACACTTGTTCGGCCAAAACTTGAATACGCTTGCTGAGTTTGGGACCCACATCAAACTAACCTTTCATGCGCGCTGGAATCCATACAAAATCGTGCCGCTAGGTTTGTTCTGTCAGACTATTCTTATCACACCAGTGTCACCGAACTCAAGTCATGTCTTCATCTTCAAACCCTTGAGCAGCGCCGCAAAACTGCCAGATTATGTCTTTTTCATAAATTCTATCACCTTTTACGTCAACAGGCTAATATCGAACCCTTGCATCGTTCTTCATCCCGTCATGACCACCCAAAAGCAGTTTATCCCCCGGCAGCCCGCACTACCGCCCACATGAACTCATTTTTCGTTCAGACTGCAAAGGACTGGAATCGTCTTCCTGCCGACGTGGTGCACCACTCCAGCCATACATCCTTCAAGGCATTAATAGAAACCATTATGTAATAGTTATACCCACCCCTCATGTAATACCCCTCACGGGGCATTTGAGGTACTAATAAATAAATAAATAAATAAATAAATAAATAAATACGCCACCTCGCAGCCACGACTTACCGTCCATCGACTCGCCAATCCCTGGCGCACAGCTGACAACCGTCCCATCTGCTTTTCGTGTGGTCTACCCAGACACGTCACACGCCTGTGCCGCCGCCGACCACTACACTCACGTGAAGACCCATGCGCATATGAATACGACCACACGTTCCCCTACGCTTCAGACCGCGAGCCGCACCCTCCGCGACCAATCCTTCGACCAGCTTCTGACCGCCGTTCTCCTTCTCCCCGTCGTCGCTCATCCTCCCCGTTGCATCGACGTCCCGCTGCAACCGACAAGAAAACTAAATGGCGCAGTTCCTGAGGCAAGAACTGCGTCATCGTCGCAAAGTACAAGCCCACTTCTTTCGCCGCCAAATGTAATAAATGTCGTTCTTAAAGGTGTACATGTACTTGCTCTCATCGATACTGGTGCCGCAGTTTCTGTCATCGCTGAAAAACTTTGCCGCTTAATCCGAAAAGTCACGACGCCCTTCTTTGGTCCGTTTCTTCATACCGCCACAGCACAGCCCGTACAGCCTGTCGCTGCGTGTACTGTCAGACTTCTAATTCAAGGAGTGACTTACACAGTCGAGTTCGTCGTACTTCCGCACTGTTCCCACGAGATTATTTTAGGTTGGGATCTTCTCTCCCATCACCAAGCCGTCATTGATTGCGCCCGTGCCGAAGTCACCTTCACCTCACTTCACGATCCTACACCTGGCGAAGGTCCCCTTTCCTGCGCGAAGTTGTTCATTACTGCCGACACCCAGATCCCTCCGCACGTTACTGCCTTGGCACCGGTGTCATGCTCCATTGCCTCCGACGCTACCACTCTCTTCACACCTGCCACTGCTTTCGTTCATCGCCACCTTTCACCGTTACCATCCGCTCTGCTTACCCTTCAAGGTGGTGCGACCGACGTGCCTGTGACGAATCCATTCCCCTTCTCGATTACGTTGCTTCGGGGCGAATGCGTCGGCTCAATGGAATCTGTCGAAACCATCACTACGTTGGACATTCCTGAGGAATCATCGGAGGTCAACGCCCTCTTCTGTAGTTCCCTTACCGACACTTCGACTGGCGGCATTTTCGACCGTGTCATCGACGACCGCCTAAACACGCAGCAACGGCGTGAAATTCTAAGCCTCCTTGACAAATTTCGCTCAGCTTTCGACAGCCACAGCACTTCCCTCGGCCGAACGTCATCTGTATGCCATCGGATCAACACATGTAATCACCCACCACTACGGCAGCTACCATACCGTGTATCGCCGACTGAACGCCGCATCATTGATGAACAAGTAGGTGAAATGCTAAAGCGCGGCGTCGTTCAACCATCATACAGTCCGTGGGCATCACCAGTTGTTTTAGTTAAAAAAAGGATGGCACGATACGCTTTTGCGCAGATTATCGTCGGCTAAACAAAATAACACGAAAGGATGTTTATCCTTTGCCCTGGATCGATGACGCCCTAGACTGTTTACAAGGTGCAGAGTTCTTTTCCTCCCTCCATCTACGCTCTGGTTACCGGCAAGTGCCCATGAATACGGATGACAGGCCAAAAACTGTCTTTGTTACACCGGATGGCCTATACGAGTTTAACGGGATGCCATTCGGCCTTTGCAATGCGCCGGCAACATTTGAGCGCATGATGGACACTATTTTACGATGCCTCAAATGGAACACGTGTCTGTGCTACTTGGATGATGTGGTAGTGTTTGCGTCAGATTTTCCTACGCACCTTCGTCGCTTGGAGTAGGTTTTACGCTGCCTCACTGAAGCTGGCCTTCAGCTAAACTTAAAGAAATGTTACTTTGGCGCACGCAAACTGACCATTCTCGGACATGTCGTGTCGAAGGACGGCGTTCTCCCTGACCCCGCTAAGCTACGTGCTGTAAGAGAGTTCCCGAGGCCCATGTCTCTGAAGGGGGTTGCGTAGTTTCATTGGGCTTTGCTCATACTTCCGCCGCTTTATTCGCAATTTCGCCTCAATTATGGCACCTCTGACCTGCTCAATTATGGCACCTCTGACCTGCTTCAGCGAGACCCCAATCTATCCACGTGGTCCCCGGCTTGCGATGATGCATTTGCGACGCTACGCCAGCTACTCACAACATCACCCATACTGCGTCATTTCGATTCAAGCGCTCCAACAGAAATCCACACAGATGCTAGTGGTGTCGGTCTTGGCGCTGTCCTCGCCCAACGAAAGCCTGGCTACCAAGAATATGTTGTTGCGTACGCGAGTCGCACTCTCACAAGAGCTGAAGCAAATTATTCAGTAGCTGAGAAAGAATGCCTATCTATCATCTGGGCTATTACAGAATTTCGGCCTTATCTGTACGGACGACCTTTCGATGTCGTTACCGATCACCACGCACTTTGCTGGTTATCCTCCCTCAAAGACCCCTCCGGACGCTTGGCACGATGGGCTCTGCGGCTCCAAGAGTACCACATTCGTGTCATCTATCGCTCAGGCCAGAAGCACGCCGATGCCGATGCTCTTTCACGATCGCCTGTTCCTACTGACATTGCTAGTGTCTCCATTCAAGACAACTTATTTTCGCCATTAAGATCCATCGACATGGCTTCCGAGCAACGCAAAGATTCGTGGATTGCGTCTTTTATCGATTACCTCTCTGATGCACTCGCACGCCCGCCATCTCGAGCGCTACGCCGACAAGCCTCTCACTTCACCATCCGTGATGGAATCCTTTATCGCCGCAACTACCAATCTGACGGCCGCAAAGGGCTACTTGTCATACCGAGGCAACTTCGCGCTAGCATATGTGCCGCTTTCCATGCCGATCCACAGTGTGCCCACGCCGGTCTGTTTTAGACGTACGCCAGACTGTCTTCGGTTTTATTGGCGCGGCATGTACACATTCGTGCAAAAGTACATTCGATCTTGCGCAGAGTGCCAACGCCGCAAGCCCGATTCTTCCCACTCTTCTAAACCAATGCAACCGTTACCGTGCCCAATACGACCATTCGAACGGGTCGGAATAGACCTTTACGGTCCTCTGCCGTACACATCAGCTGGGAATCGCTGGATTATTGTAGCGATAAACCATCTCACGAGATATGCAGAAATGGCCGCTCTGCCAGCCGCGACGGCACGTGACGTTGCGTGTTGCCTGCTTCAACGCTTCGTTCTGCGTCATGGCGCTCCTCGTGAACTCCTGAGTGACCGAGGCCGCGTCTTTCTCGCGGATGTTATTCAAGAACTTCGCGCAGAATGCCACGTTATTCACCGCTGTACTACCGCATATCATCCGCAAACAAACGGCTTAACCGAGCGCTTCAACCGCACTCTTGGTGACATGCTTTCTATGTACGTCGCCTCCAACCACACCAACTGGGACCTTATTCTTCCCTACGTAACGGACGCCTACAATAAGGCACCCCAGGCGACGACAGGCTTTTCTCCCTTCTTTTTACTCTATGGCCGAGAACCATCATGTCTCATCGACACCATTCTTCCCTACCGACCCGACTCATCTGAGGGCACACCAGTTTCCGAAGCTGCTCGATATGCAGAAGAATTTCGGCAACTAGCTCGCACCCTTGCAACACAAGAACAAGGGCTACAGAAATTTCGGCACGACGACGAACGACCCCAGAACCAGTTTTCGCCCAACTTTCTTGTTTGGCTGTGGGTGCCTCCCACCTCTGCGCCAGGTATCTCCACGAAGTTCGTCAGCAGGTACCACGGACCCTACCGCGTCCTAGAGCAAACTTCTCCCGTCAACTACCTCATCGAACCCATCACGCCTCCTGTCGACCTACGTCACCGAGGCCGCGAAACTGTTCACGTGGATCGCCTCAAACCGTATCGCGAACCCCTTGTCCTCACGACACCTTAGAACACCTAGTTCGCTCGATCTTCAGCGAGGGGGGGAAAGATGTTATGAAGATGAAGTGCATCATGAAGAGCTGTGCAGTCACATCGTCAGCGCTAAGCAGGAGAAGCTCGTGCAGGACGTTGTCGCTGTTTTTACGTTGGCTAGGCCTGCGCTCCTGTGCTGTCTGATCATACAGTTTCGCTTGTTAAGGTTGTGTCTCAGTTCATTATTATACAGGGAAGTTTTTGATAAATATATCTTATGTTGTCATCTCTTTCAAGAAAAAATGTCCTTACTGGTTTGCAACCACTCATAACTCGTATTCGAAGGTACTATATGAAAATGCGCCAAGAATAGCAGTGAATATGTGGGATATTGGTGTTCAAGAGGATGGGCACCATGGTCGAAAAAACTAATTCTAGGCTAACGGACTCATGAGTCGACTCACTCGGACTCACTCAGACTCAGATCAAGCCGTGAGTCTGAGTCTAAGTGAGTCCGGGTGAGTAATAATTTGGTGACTTTGAGTCCGAGTGAGTCCGGTTGAAGAACATTTTCGTGAGTGTGAGTCCGAGTGAGGCCGGCTCAGGAATATTTTGGTGAGTCTGAGACCGAGTGAGCCCTCAGAGCAATATGTATTCCATGAGTGAGTGAGTGAGCTCCACAATTTTTGCCGACCTATGCTTGCATGTCATCTTTTTGACGCGAGAACTGTAGCGCATAGTTCTTTTGAATAGATACTCCACTTTTTCGTGGTCGTGTGAGGATCTCCTCACAAGCTGCTTTTACGTGTGCTCGCCAGATTTCTCAAATGATGCATACAACACATATCTTGTGTCGTCATTTCATGCGGCAAGCCTGATGTCATCTATATTTGCATTCTAGTATTCATTAATTACTAGAGACCGCATTTTAGGCAAATGCCTATTTTGTTTTGCGTTCCTATCGTGCCACTTTGATATATGAGCATGAATTAGAGGTTAAGAAGGGCTTTTATAGTGTTCTTAGAGTGCCTATAAATGCCTATTTTCGGCGTTTGTGCCTAAAAGCAGATAAATGCCTATAAATGCCTATTTTAAAAATCGCCGCCTACATACACACTATTTAAGCTCAAATTTCGTTTTCGAGCGCGGTTTGAGAGCATTATTCCTGTTACGGGGCAACATTGCCCTTTCCAAACTCTACGATGTTCAACCAAGTCCTCTAGTTCAACCAAATTACGAAAAACAACCGCTAGCAGCAGTTAAATGGGACGCGGTGGCCACCATACGCGACAGCGCTGATATGGCGCGAGCGGTTGGAGGAGGAGGAGGAGAGGAAGAGACGCTACTTCTGCAGCCCTAAATGGGAGCACGTCTCAGTGTCCGCAAGGGAATGGGGTGAGAGAAGTAAAGAGGGGAGAAGGAGAGGAGAGTGGCGTCCACGGCCAAGGACGCGTCGAGCGGCTTCTACAGAGGGTTGTCCATTGTCCCGAATGAATTTAGGAACCACCCTGAAGACCTGGGTGTGGCGGTGGGAAGGGAACAGGATGTGCCTCTGTGTAGCCGCGGGAAGGTGGAGAACGAATGCAAAACCGTGGAGAGCCGTCAGGAGATAGGAGAGTGTGGATCAAAAGAAAGAAAAATGTGATGTGCAGGCGGCTTTTGTTTTGTTTGTAATTTTCTTCTTGAAGGACCCCTCACCAGGTCACATAAGAAATTGTAGTTAGACACTGGAAGTTATTGCGTGCCCAATGAAGAGTGTTGTACCGCGATAATTTTTCAGATTGGTTTCGTTACGAGCCGCGAAACCATGACGCGAGGAGGCAAGCCTGAAACTCTTGCCTTTCGCCCCGTGTAGCCTTTGAACGCCTAATTCCTTCCCTGCCCTCTTCGGTATCGGAGTCAGAGGATAACATGACGCATACGCATCAACACGTCATGCGCATGCAAGGTCACGTGCGCATGACGTGGCCGAGCCTGCTCGTGCACGCATGCCATCAATGTTGTGTCTTTTCGGCGTTCTCGTTTGCCTGTTTCTGTGGGATGGATCCCTCAGTACACGTGAGCTTGTAGAGGCTGGCACGGATCATGTATCCTTACCGCTATACACCGTGTCGCACCACTGGAACTGCTGTCAGAGACGATGCACCGAAAGCGCGCCAAGCGTTGGCAGAGCTGGCGCCGGCACGACGCGGCAACGGCGAGAGAGAGAGAGAGACAACATTTATTTTTTAAAAAAAGTGGTTCATCGCGGGTGGGGCCCTTCTTCCAAGGCTCCACTGGCTATAGCGGCTCGGCGGGCCTGACCTAGGGTCGCCAGTTGGCTTCCCAGGGTCCGTTCTGCGAGTCACGCCTCCCACGACCACGTTTGGATTGGGTACGTATGTCCTGTGTCAACTGTGGCGGGTCGTTCTGGGACAGAGGTAGGTGATGTGTGTTAGTGTGGGAATATTTCCGCACCAGGGGCATGCGTTGGGATATCTCTCCGGATACATGACGTGAAGCTTATGCAGATTCGGACACGTATTGGTCTGCAAGCGGCGCCAGTCCCGTGCTTGATGTCTGTCGAGGTCCTTGTGGGGAGGTGCCCCGATGCGGCGATCTAATCTTTGTTTGTCCAGGATTCCACGCCGTGTCACCCCATCATCTGTGTCCTCTTCAGTGGCGGGTGTGCTTGGGGCTCGGCCGCTGAGTACGCGAGCTTGGCAATGAACTAGTTCATTGCGATCCTGGCCCGTATGGGCTGGACACCACACTAACCCATGATCAAAGAGCAGTTCGCCTGCCGAACAGCTGGATGGCCCTTGCTGGTAATATGCCCTTGATGTGCATGCGACAAGCTGCCTGAGAGTCTGAAACCACGTAAGCAGAGGTACCCCGTTGGTCAGCCATTCGAATGGGGAGAGCGATAGCAGTTGCCTCGGCTGCCGCTGAGGATGAGGTAAGTATTGTCGCAGAGTTGACGGAGCTTGCCCCGGTTGACTACAGCGAGAGCGAAGGCGGGAGCTTGCCCTTGCTGCTTTGGGTAGGGACTGGCGTCTGTATAGTAAACGTCAGGATGGTCCTTTAGACGTTGCAGCTTCTGTACTCGAGCTTTTCGGTGTCCTCTATGGTGGTACGGATGCATATTGCGAGGGATGGGCTGCGTTACGGTGCGTTCTCTTAGATGTGGTGAGAGTAGGTCGGTGGCTTCTGAACAATATTGCTGGTTAGATAGGAAATCTGAGTTTTTGTAAGAGAAATTTAGCTTGCGGTGTGCCGCAGAGCCGTTCTCGCTGGGAGATGAGTGTGGCAGCTGCCAACTCCTCGAAGGTATTATGCACTCCCAGTGTTAGCAGATGTGTGCTTGTACTGCTAGGTAGTCCAAGGGCTGCTTTAGTCGCAAGACGAATTAATATGTCGGCTTGCTCCTGCTCTGTTTTCCGGGTCGTCTGGTAAGGGAGAGCGTAGATCAGCCGGCTCAGAACCAGTGCTTGCACAAGCCTCAGCGTGTCTTGCTCAGTCATGCTGTTATTTCCACTGGAGATTCTTCTAATGAGTCCTGTCAAGCTTTTTACTATATACCGCAGCCTTATCCAGAGCTACCTTGAAGCTCGTTGTTTCTTGAATGTACATGCCGAGTATCCGAAGGGTGTTCACTCTTCTGAGTGGCGATCCTCCCAAGTAAAATGTTAGGTCAGGCGCTCGGCGAGACCGCGACTTATATGGACGTATATGAATGTATTCTGACTTCGCCGGTGCGCACCTCATCCCGGCTTTTTCCAGGTAGTCTTCCACTATACTCAGGGCAGTTTGCAGAGTATCCTGGCGTTCCCCGTATGAACCTTTTGTGGTCCAAAGGGTGATGTCGTCGGCATACATTGCAAAGCCAAGACGAGGTTCATGAGTGAGCGTTATGGCGAGCCTGCGTAGTCCGACATTAAAAAGAAAAGGAGACAATACAGAGCCTTGCGGTGTGCCTTGATTGGGCATACTGAAGGGGTCGGATTTGATCGGATCCCATGGCGAGAGTTGCAGTGCGGTTCCTCAGGAAAGTCTGAACGTAGTGGTAAATGCGTTGGCCACATCCAATATCCTCCAATCCTTGCAGTATCGTTTCGTGAGAGATAGTGTCAAACGCTTTGTGCACATCCAATGCCAAGATTATGTTATCCAGACTGCCTGAGGGTGGATTTAATACTTCCTCCTAGAGTATGAGAAAAATGTTCTGTGCCGGGACTCCTCTGCGAAAGCCGAACATCATGTTCGGCATGAGCTGCTGTTTTTCAACATGTATTTCAAGTCGCTGCAGTATGACCTTTTCGAACAGCTTTCCCAGACACGAAGTCAATGAAATAGGACGAAGGTTATGAAGTGTTTTGGGTTTGCCCGGTTTGGCTATAAGAACTATGTTAGCTTTTTTCCATAGTGCAGGTAGGTCTCCTTCTGGGGTCCAAATTCGTCTGTTAAAGTAGTCTGTGAGATCTTGTAGCGTTCCTCGGTCAAGATTCCTGATCATAGCATTGGTGACACCATCAGGGCCCAGGGCAGCGTTTCTTTGAAAGCTCTGAGCGGCTGAATAGAGCTCATCCACCGTTATCGGAGCGTCTAGGTTGGAATTGGGGGACCCCGTGTATTGTCTTCCAGCTACATTGTCCGTATTCGGGGGCCTGGCGCCGCCGATATAGAATTTTGTAAGCTCTTCGAGCAGTTGGTCGGTGCTCCCGTTATATTCAGCGGCTAGTTTTGTTAATGTATTTGTCGTTTCAGGTTCTCGTGCTAGCAGGATCTATCATTGCACGCAGAATGGCCCAGGTTTTCTTGGTTCCTAAAGTGCCTTTTAGTGAGTCACAGAAAGTTCGCCAAATGTTTTGTGTGAGCTCTGCAGCGTAGGAGTTGGCTTCATTAGTTAGCTGGGAGATTCGCTGCTTCAGTTTACGGTTAAGCCTTTGGCGTTTCCACCGTTTAACAAGTCCCCGTCGGGCCTCCCACACATATGTGCTAGGTGGTTGTCCACTGCCGGTCTGTCTACTGTGGCTTGATACTTCTTGGTAAATTTAGCATGGGTTTCAGTGATGTATTCTCCCCATTCTTGCGCTGTGGCTGGTTGGCGGAGCCTGTTCTCATGTGCCTCGCGGTATTTCTTCCAGTCTGTTAACTTCGTTTTCCCCAGCGGCCGTCTAAGGCGGGTTGAGCTGCATTGGATTTGTGTTATGTAATGGTCACTTCCAAAGGTTTCCGCGAGGTTATTCCATTGCACCTGCCGCATGTGGTTTGTAAAGGCAAGGTCTGGGGTGGTGTCTCCTGTGACGCTATTGCCTAGTCTGGTTGGTATACCTGGAGGCGTAAGCAGCTCCAGATTGTAGTGTTGGGTTGCGTCCAACAGCTTTGTCCCTTTCGGACGATCTACTTTATAGCCCCAGGCAGTGCTCCACGCGTTGAAGTCACCCAGGAAGAATAAGCGATCATAGCCATTTATTTTGCTATTGAGTGCGTCTATCAGCGTGCTAAAGTCCGCCGAACGCGCCTGAGCTGGGCTGTATACATTGCAGATTACTACTTTGGGACGCCCCTTCTTTGCTGGCCATATAGTGAGCGTTTGTGAGGCAATTTCTGGAGTGGAGCGGCTATCATATGTAATTGCCAAGTCTTTCTTTACAAGCAGTGCCACTCTGGGATCTGCTGTGTCTAATAGCAGGCGAAAGCCTGTGAGCGGCTTCGAGCGCTGCGCTTCCTGTAAGCAGATTACATCAGGTTGAACCAATGCTGCATGCACGTATTGTGTTAGAGAACCATGTTTGTTTTTAAAGGAACGGCAGTTCCAAGACCACAATGTGAGAGTCTCTTGCGACCGCAAGTTCTAGGCCATGATTAGGGAAATTGTTGCTGCAGGCAGTTCCTTCTGTATCTGATGTTACTACTACCTTCACTCATGGGCCTTTCGAGTCGGTACTGGGCATCCGTCTCCTCTTTAGGACGCTCTGAAGGGTTTCATCTACGTGGCGTTTGAGCTCTTGAAATTCTTGATAAAAAAGCAGAAATTGTTGGCTTGTTTGCTGTTGCAGGCTAGCTTGTAATTGTTCTAACAAAGCCTGTTGTAGTCCTTGCATCTTCTGGTGTGTGACATTTGGCTGTGCAGCTTTTTCAGAAGAGAGATGGGAAGTAGCTACCGGCTCTTTGCTCTCGCTAGGCTGTAGAATAGGTGTCAGTTGTCGCACTTGTACCTGAGGAGATTGCGTTGATTGTGGCTGTGTATTTTCCGCCTGCCTTTGTTCTAGAAGCAGCTCTATTTTCTTCTCTAACAGGTCTATTTTCTGGGCGTAGCTGTTAAGTTGCGCTTTGAGTTGTTTGTTTTCTGCTAAAACCTGTTGATACGCCTGGTTGTGTATAAGTGGAGTGGCCGTGGAAGACGCGACGTCTGCCCACCTTACCTCTTGATCTGGAGTCTTCATCCCCTGCTGTTGCTGGTCGTTGTGCTGCTTGAGTGGAGTTGCCTGGCTAGGTTGCTGGGCTGGCCTGGTTCGCCATCTTGGTTGCCTGGAGTCTTTGTTTTGAGCGAGAGCGAGATTTAGATCGAGTCCGAGAGGTGCGCCCTCCGACTTTGAGAGCTTCTTCTTCTTCAGAGGAAAACCACCACGGCGACATTACGAAAGCTTGAGAAGGTAGTTGTTTCTCACTTCTTCCATTGGTTTGGTTGCGCAGTTGCACTGGCTTAAGTCTCTTGGAGCACGCAGGATCCCCGGTAAGATGAGCTTCCCCGCAAGAGGCACAAATCAGTTGGCAAGGATGTCCGGTGGTGGGATTGTGCGTGCCACAAAGTCTACAGATGGGTTTATCAGGTTGTGGGCAAACGTCCGCACGGTGTCTCTTTTCCCTGCAGACTTTGCAAACATGTAAAGTAGCTCGAAATGGGTGGCAGATCAGTTCGCCTCCGTAAAGATAGACAGTTCGAGGAAGCTTGTCCCCATAGAAAGTGAGGGCTGCGCTCTTGGTGTTGCCTATCATTCTGGCTTGCACAAGTTCGACGCCTTGTGTGCGGATGCGAAGATGGGCCATGAGAGTTTCCATAGACGTGTTGGGTTGAATGCCATGCACCACTCCACGGAGTGCCTCTCCTCCCGTAGCCACATAGGCGCGCACCGGGTGCGGTCTGCCATTGATGATAAGTTGTTGGATCTTCCGAACGTGTTCAGCCACTTCGGAGTACTTAGTGGATAATATGGCAATATTGGAGCCTCGGTTGATACGCAGAATGAACTTCTCGTCCATGAACTGGTTGTCGCAGGTTTCAATGATTGCTCTAGCAAGTGCAGGAGCAGCAATCGCTTTCAACGGCAGGCCTTGGTGTGGTCGTATGACAATTTTATAATAATCTTTAGGCAGTGGAGGGAGTTTCTGTCCTCGCGGTCCCATCTTCTGACTGTTAACCATTTGCTTTTGCTGGGCCTGAAGCACGGCAAGGCTGCGGCGTTCCTGGGCTTGTTTCTTGCGTTGCCGAAGCGTTTGACTGAGCTGCCAGTCCGCTCCGTCGGCGTCGGGAGGATCGGATATTTTATCACTCACCGAGGCACGGTCGTTGGCGTTGGTAAAGTCCATCGGTGTGTTAGCGCCGTTGTCTGCACAGGCGTCGGTTCTTTCAGTCGCCGCGTCTCCATCCACGTTGCCATCCATGCCTTGGCCCAGCTGGAGACGCCTCAAGCTGTAGCGTCTCTCCACCTGCCCGGCTGTCGCTGAACAGGCGTTAGGGTTGGCAGGCCATCAGCTGTGGTCGGGGCGGACGTGGTGGCAATTTCACAATATCTGAGTCCCGGTCTTCAGATGCACTATCGTTAGACGCCAGGAAACATCCCGATTCTGCTAAATGACTTTCCGGACGTTATCAAGAGATATCCGCCTAAAAAGAGATTCAATACTACAGAGCGTGAAGCGAGGACATCTTGCCTGCTCCGCGCCCCGGCGAGCAATACGAACGCAAAGCGAAACGGAGGCCAATTAAGGCTCATTTACACTAGCGCGACACGACACCGATTTTGGTCTGCTGACTGTCTTTGGGAGCGTCTTTTGTCGTGTCGTCGTCCAGTTTACACTGCAACGACGCCAAGAGTCCGCCGATGGTCTGTGGAAGACTCCCTCTGCGCCTTGTCGTGCTCACAGCCTTTCGTGGGCCGATTCTCTAGTCACACTGGAGGCGCGCGCGGCGACACCGACTGAACTTGCACGGAGAAATTGAAACAGGCACCACCTGCGCCTCATTTTCAGCCGTCCTCCCTCCTCTGCCATTGTCCCTCTCGGGCTACGCGGCGCAGCTCCCTCCATCGCCCCTCGCCGTCGATAGACGGGGTGGGGGCAGACAAAGGGGCAGCGAAGAAAAGACATCCGTGGGGTGCGCAGAGGGGGTATTGTGCGGGGCCTCCGCACAATACCCCCCCAAGATCTCCCCAACCAACGACATGGGCAAATTTTCACTCGGCCACCAATCTCCCAATGACCTGCCAACGACAAGTCTGCCGATGCATTTTGCTGGTGTTTTCCGTCTGCCATCCTGTTACACTACGACGACATGCTGTTTTTCGAGGCGTCGTCGTCGTCGTCGGCCTAGTGTGACTAGACGGTCCGGCGACATCGTCGGCGGGCGACTCGACGGCCGACCGTCTGTGTCGGCCTCGTGTCTACGTCGGTGTCGTGTCGCTGTAGTGTAAAAGGAGCCTTTGGTGTATATATAACATCTCGCTGGGATTCGAAATAGAAAAAGAGAAAAATAAAAACGCGCTCACATTCCGTTTGTGTGTTTTATTACTTCTCTCAGCTTTCATTCAACTGCTCCAGAACAAATTACACATGTCGCCTCGAATAATTCTCGCATTGACACGTGCTATACGGTGAGCGACGTCAGAACACCAATGTCTACGTAAAAGAGCGGCATAAGAGCAGGACCATTCTTTGTGGCACGTCATCCCCTCCATCTTGGGGCACGCGCCCGTGAGAATAAGGGCAAGCGGCATTCAGTTTGAAATTTCACGTCTTTCCTCGATGCGTAGCGTTGCTAATCTTGGCAGACATGATCATGAGCACCCAGTGCATGCAGAATTACACTTGTCAGCTCGAAACGCTCAAACCTGGTGAGGGGCCCTTTAATGTATTCACCGACAGAGGAGGAATTGACTCTGCGCGATCAGACCGGGCCAATACGAGCGTCTCTCCCTTCTGGTCTTTTAGCGGTCTGGCTATCTGCTCCTGTGCTGCCTTTCTAAGCCGTGCCGAAAAGAAAGAGACCCAGGAGTGTGTTGATTCGACTTCACTCACCATGCTAGACAATAATAATAATAATAATAATAATAATAATAATAATAATAATAATAAAGACCATGTTCTGCGAACCCTGCGGCAAATGCATGGCTATGTTCAACCAGTGGCGCCTTTGTGCTATCATCAACAATAACATTTTAGGGGCGAAGCTCCTTAGGGCGTAGGCTAGTCCGGCGTCGTCCTGCGTTGTCGTCGTCGTAGTAGCCACCCCTGTGCGATGACGATGACGCTGCCATCACGGCACAGCACATGGAATGTACCCACTATGCGTCATAACGATGACGCTGATGACGATGACGATCGCGATGCCATACAACACATGGCATCGCGATATGGTCTCACATGCATATCGTTTGACCACATGCAACCAACCACCATCCGAGGAACCTGCATCGATCTCGTCTTTGCAAACTTTCCACTACGACCCATCCAGGAACCGCTCTCCCTCCATTTCACCGACCATAAAGCCATAAAGCCATAAGACCATAAAGTTTGTCACGTCTTTGATGATGTACTGGGCGATTTTCACGGAAGATTCGCGGTTTACCGATGAACCTCCGGAGCTTCGCCCACTCATCATCATTCACTCCGTGGATATGCTGTGATTTTTTTTGCCTCCTGTCGTAGATACAGGTCGTGCAAGTCTTTGTTTGAAATTGTGAATTTATGTAAAAATTTATTGTTCCTATATTACGATTTGGGAGGCCTAAAATTGTGTTTTACCTGCCTGTTTTTGGCGCCTAAAACGCACTTTTTAGTACCTAAAATTCCGGCCTCTATTAGTTACCCGTGCCATACAATGTCACACTGTGTTTCCTTCAGCATGATGTTTCTTGTGCAATGTAATAAATGTCCCTAATTCTTCGGAAATATGACGAGGCAGTTTAACAATGTACATTTATTGACCGAAAGCATATATCGTCTTTACATTGGCGTGAACATAAATAAAGTCTTTTTTTTTACAAAGTTCTGACTTGAAAAGCCTGTATGCTCATTCTTTCACATTACTTTAGCATTCAAAAAATGAGCACACTACCGAATGATGAAAATGTACCTGAAATTCCAGACGATCTGTTTCAGCATCGGTTGGCCGTTTTAAAAGGAACAGTATGGTGGATGTGCAACAAAAGAGCACAATGCCCACAAGGTGTGCATGGAGCAAAAGGCGAGTTGTGTGTTGTATTACTGGAGGCAAGGAGACAAAGACTTGGTATGCACTCCCAGTCATAGAGCAGATAACGGTCAGCGTGTTTGCGATTAGAGTATGATTAGCAGAAATGAAAACAATACCAAACTCTTGCTTTCCAGTGAATTGGCTACGGCCCTCTGCTGCCGAGTACAGTGCGTTATATTGACAGTTGCTAAATGGAAGGTTTCCTATGTATCGCCGCATAATATGGCCCAGACACATGTAGTCATGTTGTGAGAAAGACCTGGTCATACGGCATGTAATGAAACACAGCAGCAATGTATTATTACTTGAAAATTGATTTCGCAACGTTTTATTCTAGTCTTTAGGCAAGCCACCGTGATATTAGCAGGTAAGAAGTCGCGGTACTAAGCTTCATTCAGCACATGGGTTCAATTCCTGCACACGGCAAACAGATTTCCATGAGGGTCAGGTTCACAATCACTGCTATACTTGCATTTAAATGCATGTTAAAAATGCCACCGTGATATTAGCAGGTAAGAAGTCGCGGTACTAAGCTTCATTCAGCACATGGGTTCAATTCCTGCAGACGGCAAACAGATTTCCATGAGGGTCAGGTTCACAATCACTGCTATACTTGCATTTAAATGCATGTTAAAAAACGGCAGGTGGTCAAGATAAATTTACAGTCCTCCACTGCTGCGTGGCTTAAAATCGCATGATAGTTTTGGCACGGAAAACTCCATACGTTATATTTACTAGTTACTTCTTAGGCACATGTTTCTAATTGAAGTGGCACGTGCCTACTGCCGTTGTCGGTAGTGCAGTTAGCCAAATAGTGGACTACCATTGCGGACAGCTTTTCCATGAATACATGTGGAGTGTGATGACCATCCTTCCCTAAGCAGTGGTTGGGCGTCATCACTGACAACACTGACGTGCTCACTGTCATAATCATCACTAAAATCATCAACACTTCTGTCACCTTCTTCAATGCAAACGAAAGTGCAACACTGCACATGCAGCAGTGCGAGATGTACAATCCGATTCAAAATGGAGGGCACGGCACTGCTGAAGGCAGCGAGAGCCGCTCTTCAACAGCAGTGTACAACGCTTCATTACAGACTACATTGCAGGATGCGTGGCGTAGCACTTGCTTTTTACATTGTCTTAGAGAAAACGCCCTTGGAGAGGAGTCAGGAGCCATGGCCCTGGTTCGTAGCTTCCTGTCACAGGCAGAAATATGAGCGGTGTGCTGTAAGTACCAGTGGCGTAGCCAAGGGGGGGGGGGGGGGTTGGGGGGGGTTCAAACCCCCCCCCGAAATTTTTCGATTTTGCTTGCGTATATATGCACGCACACATACAAACGCACGCACGAACACACATAAAGTATGGCTGAACCCCCCCCCCCCCCCCCCCCGAAAAAAAATTTCTGGCTACGCTCCTGGTAAGTACTATTTCAATGCCATGGATCCGCATGGCCGTGCCACACAAAGATAGCAATGATAGAATATGCTGTACTTGAACATCACATCACTCCACCAGCCTGACTTAGCCGTATTACGCGAAGCGTGACTACTACAAAGAGGTCGCCATGACAATGTGCGTCACTTGACGATATTGTGGAGCGGATAACCGATAGCTGCAAAAGAATACACATGCAGCGTTGACATGCTGTCATTTGTCACAGTTGCCAAGTGCCCTTAGCTAATGAAATAGAGCTTCAACAATAGCGCGAGCATATATTCCGATAGCTCAAACCGTGAATATCGCAGGTTTTCTTCATTCATCACACACAGAAGGTATGGGTCGCTGTAATCTGTGCATCTTCGAATCGCTCACGCAGTCGTGTTGTCTGCTGACCCCAGACGCAGTGGTTCGCGGCAAGATTCCCATGTCTGCATCGCAGATCTGACGAAAGCGGGAAACAACTATAAGGCACATTTCGCAACGCAGACATGCGCACGAGAGCATGGGAAGATCGATACTTACGAGCATCACGGTGTCGGCGTAATGCTTTTTGTGTGGATAAAATGTCGCCTTGTGATGGTCGCCGTTCGGTGCAGTGATTACGGCAACGCTGCCGTCCAGGCATCTTATGACGCCGGCAGCCATAGGAAACGTTCTTCATGGCCCCCCTTCTCATGCGGTGCCCACGGGAAGTGAACCCACTTCTTGCGGATCCCGGCGCGTACGATTACTTCCGCCACAGCATTACACATGGTCTGCTCACCACGGGTTGCATGATGACAATAGACTCCCCGCTTCCCGAAGAGACTTGACAGCTGCCAGTCGCCAAGAACGGAAGGCCGCACTACACCCACAAGGCTCCACCTACAGCGGCGGCGGTCGCGCGCACGTGGTCGCGCGTCTTCCTCGGCCACTTCATCGCGCGCCGCCGCACCCTTATTTTTTCGAGAGAAAGGGACGCCGAGCTCTTTCACTAGCTGGCAAGCCGAGCGCGTCGTCGGGCTCTTTTCTCCCACAGTGCTTACAAGTTTTCACTCGTAAGCACTGTGGGAAAATGAAAGCCTGGGGAAAATACGACGGCACCGCCATTTTTCCTATTCCGTCTGCCGACGGGGCCAATCGCTGGCTATCCCTCGCTTCGGCAGAACCGATTCCGTATATTTTAACATAATGGGGGGCGTACTCTTCATTTTGACGTCTCCACACTTTGGGCTTCCGACACGTTACTTGACTGACAGGTTGAACGACCAATCAGGGAGCTCTAATGGCGGCCAAAACGGAATACGGAATAGCAGTTCGTTATACGGGCGCTGCTCACGAATGTTCGGAGGGGAACGTCATGGTAGACCATATAGCTCGAGGCTTCACCAACCGAGCGACGGCAGGCCCAGACGTTGAACCCCTTTCCAATTCGCGGCCCATCCTTCTGCAATTTCTTCCTTTGCTGATAGATGTACTGATATTGTCACGAATAAATTAAATGCTGTACTCTGAGCATCTCCAAGTAGCGCCACGGAAATCATTTAATTATTAATCCGAATAAATCTAAGTTTATGATTCTTAGATCAACTCAACGCAAGTTAGACTCCTCACCAGGGATCACAATTGACTCTCATTTCATTAATATCAATGACAGTGTATCATTTCTTGGCGTTCACCTCGATGCTAAACTTAAATTCGCTCGCCATATTGCCCCCCATTATAAAAATGGCAGCATTCGGCATTCGCGCATTACTCAAAGCTCACTCATATTTTTCTCATAAAGCACTTCTTTCTCTTTACGTCGCTTTCATACATTCACATAACATTTATGACATCGCATCTTGGGGGGAATACTTACCATTGTCATCTTTCATCCATACAACATCTACAAAATCGAGCCCTTCGCGTTATTTTTAACTGTTCTCGCGGCAGTAGCACCGCTCACCTTCTTCAATGCAATAAGATCTTAACTGTTAACAAGCTATTTCGGTTTAATCTAATTATGTTTCTGCATAAACAAATACGAAACTTTTTTCTAATTTCATTGATCCTGACCATTTACTTAATAATAACACTACAATGTTGAAATTTGGGCGAGTTGGTCCGGATTCTTTGTTTTAAAATGCGCGGAAAGACGAGTCTTTCCGCGCATTTTCAAGCAATCACAGCCAGGTTTGTGGCTGACAATAACTTTTTACTTCCTAAGGTTCACACTAACTATGGTGAATCATCTTCACACTTGTGCGCCATCTCATTATGGAATAATTTGCCCGCATCACTAAAATATAAAGTTTCTTTGATTTCATTCAAACATTCATTAAGAGAAATTTTTTTTAAATATTTGATCTGTCGTTTTCTTTATTTGTACCAGATTTCTGTTGCTTAAACTGTGTTTTTTTTGTGTTTGTTTTCTGGTTCCATGCCGTTTTCCATTCTGCTGTGTGTATTTCTCGTTTTCTTTTTACGGTTGAAACAGCTGCTCATCCTTGTTTTACTTATTTCTATTCATCACCGAGGGTCCCATTACAGTCTTGTACTTTGGGACCCTCGTCTGTATATTTTATGCTCTGTAATACTCTTTTATGTTATAATAATAAAAACTTATTGATTGATTGATAAGGAGCAACGAAGAGAATATGGCCTTCAACATAAAGACTTGCATAGCCAAGAAAGCAGGGATTGGAGACGCATACAAACGAATTGCTTTCCCGCCTGGTACCACGTAAGTAAAATATATCCCGCAATATTTAGAGAACCCTGTCCGTGGTATTCAGAAACACCAAAACACAAACATGGGAGTGCACCGAGAGGCCCACACACATAACAGCCCACACATTACTGAGCTGCCGCACATGTTTCACAGGCAGTAGGAGGCATGGCTTGCGGATGAGGAAAAGCAGAGCCAAATAGCTTTGCTAGACCACGCCCAGCGAGCCGCTCGTGCCAGCGATGCCCTGAACTGAGGGCCCGACCATAACTGCCTGCATTTATTTTTTAACACGAAAGTGTTTCATGCAGGGGTCCACCACGGCTGCACTGACGCATTTCCGTCACGGATATGACGTTGCAAAATATACACTAACAGATGGCAAAGAAAAAAACATGCAAGAAATACGTCTGTCACCGGTAGTCGAACTTACAACCTCTCGCTCCGCAGCGCGCGGCGCGAAAGAGCTCGGCCACGAACAGTACGTTCTTCGGAGTGCTAACGGCGAGCTATTTATATACACCATTTACTGTCGACTGGTATTCAGAGATCGGTAACTTCAGCGCATTTTCGTTATGACTAATGAAATGGCTCGACGGGAGCGAGAGTGCGCTTTAAAGGTCGTAGCTCCGCGCGTCTTGTGCTGGCGTTGAAGTTCCAGAGAACACGAAGGTCACTTCGCTCGCTGCAGCGGCCGCGTTTGCGAAAGAAGCGGGCTTCTCAGACACGAAGAAGTAACTGTGGGAGTTATTATTTCGCGCTCGCCCGTGTACTTAATTTAGGTGCAGGTTAAAGAACACCAGGTGGTCGAAATTTCCGGAGCCCTCCACTACGGCGTCTCTCATAATCATATTGTGGTTTTGGGTCGTTAAACCCCAGATGAACTTAGCTTGTATTAGCGCGGCACAAATAGAAGGAACACGGCACAGACATAAAGAGAAAGGTAGGCGCTAAACTTCCAACTGTTTATTCATGCCCTTCACACCCATCTTATACATGCGCGAAAAACACAACTCATCGTACACGTGATCCTAATCCGAGGAACGTCATCTCCTTATCCGTCAAAGCAATTGATGGCGAGCTCACACACAAGTTACCCATTTCTGCTATGGCTTCGGCTTCCTTGATTTCACGTGTGAGCTGATTTCTAGAACGGCCGATAACGACACAGCCATACAAATCAGGGGAGCACCCACAACCTTTGCAGTGCGCTGCTAGGAACCCTCCCGCCGAAAGTCTATTCCTTGCGTTGTAGCTGTGTTCGCGTAGTCTATCGTTCAGACACCGTTTATTCTGCCCTATATAGTACTTCCCGCATGATAAAGAGAACTTATGCACTACACAACACTCGCAATTAACAAATCTAACCTGGTGTCTCTTATCACAAACAGAGTGAGCGACGTTGTTTGGGCAAGTCAACTTGCAAAGCTCCCCTAGCTTTTTTGGGCGCCGAAAACACAACTCGTATTTTAGCCCGCTGAGCCACTTTCTTCAAGTTGCTGAGCCACTTTCTCCCCAAAAAGCTAGGGGAGCTTTGCAAGTTGACTTGCCCAAACAACGTCGCTCACTCAGTTTGTGATAAGAGACACCAGGTTAGATTTGTTAATTGCGAGTGTTGTGTAGTGTATAAGTTCTCTTTATCATGCGGGAAGTACTATATAGGGCAGACTAAACGGTGTCTGAACGATAGACTACGCGAACACAGCTACAACGCAAGGAATAGACTTTCGGCGGGAGGGTTCCTAGCAGCGCACTGCAAAGGTTGTGGGTGCTCCCCTGATTTGTATGGCTGTGTCGTTATCGGCCGTTCTAGAAATCAGCTCACACGTGAAATCAAGGAAGCCGAAGCCATAGCAGAAATGGGTAACTTGTGTGTGAGCTCGCCATCAATTGCTTTGACGGATAAGGAGATGACGTTCCTCGGATTAGGATCACGTGTACGATGAGTTGTGTTTTTCGCGCATGTATAAGATGGGTGTGAAGGGCATGAATAAACAGTTGGAAGTTTAGCGCCTACCTTTCTCTTTATGTCTGTGCCGTGTTTCTTCTATTTGTGCCGCGCTAATACAAGCTAAGTTCATGGATGACCAACTCGCCCGAGCCTCAACACTTCTAAACCCCAGATATTATGCTCAGTTCGCGCTCGTCCTGTGTATACTTGCGTGCTCGTTTCATGCGTCCTTTGTGTTTGAGCAGCATGCTTTAATGTGACAGTTATTAGTTCGCGCTGGCCCGGTGTATCTTGTTTTCGTGCGACCTTCCTGCTTCAGGAGTGAGCTGCAAGTTTGTAGCTGCTTGCCATGACATTACAATTTATTGCTATAACATTCATTCCTTCCCTATTGCAAAACCCAGTGGCACTGTCCCAGCGCCATACCTGATTATGGGACCAGTGTAGCGCTGGATACTGGGACGCTGGCACGCTGCACGAGGCACACTGGACGCTGGCGCGCTGCACACTGGGACACGCTTTTATGGGCCAAAATCGGGCTTTTAAATTGTTATTAAAAATTTTGGTTATGCCCACATCGTAATTAAGGCTGAAACACGAGCACTGGGACCAAAAAAAAATTTTTTTTAAAAACGAGCGTGCGGGGTCGGACCTGCTACCTCCACGCACTACTCATCGTGAGTCTGACACGCTACTCACTACGCCACACTCGAAAAACGAGTTAGTAGTGTTTTTTTTTTCGTGTTATAGCTAATTCCGGTATTTAATAGTTTTGTTTTTTTTGCTTAGAAACGCAGATTTTCGTCTCTTCGTGCTCGCGACAACCTGACAAGAGATTGTTTGTTTGTTTGTTTGTTATGGGCTGCCTTGGATCAGAACGTCTATCTGGCACGTTTTGCAGCAAAACTTATTAGCGTAATCGCAGATGTGTTGCGGCAATCGCACTGTCTCGCTAAACGGTCAGTCATACCTTTGTACAAAACATCGTGGATCTGAACTGCTCACTGAACACTGTACCTTTCGTCACCCGTTCGAAAATATTTCTTTCACCCTTGTTTACGTTCCGCGTACTAGAGCCGCAGTAGTTCACTCTAGCCGAAACGACCATTAGGCTTAGGGCCGCACTTCGTGAGCCACGGTCGCTGTGAAGATCGTGGATATTCCATTACAAAGAGTCTAATAACCATTAAAATGTAGTTTCTATCATAACTGACCCAAGTGAGGTCATATTTGCACCTTCGCTTACACAAATCAGTAGCTAAAAACGCCGAGATTGGGCGTTGCTGCGCCTGCTACCGGTGACGTGCGGCTTTCTGCAGTACGAGCGGGAACGACTGACTGCTAGAGTAGGTTGATCTTGATTATCAGACTAATACTGCTGCCATATTGTGTTGCGAATGATCAGTTCTTTCGATGCGGTTTATAAACTACATTGACGAGACTCGAGCACGCTTCAAGGAAAGCGCACGCGCGCGCGCGCTTTCGACAGACCATTGTTTCAGCGTAGACGCACATCCGTCGCCTAACTAAAACTAAAGCTATAAATGTGTAGCACACAAAACAGAACATTTTGAAAATATTCGGTAAATTTAGCGCTCGACATCTCGCGATCCAATATAAAGTCTTTAGAAAGTCCATCGAGCGCGCTCAGTTTCTTATAATGTGCCGCCGGTGTTCCCAGTGTGCGGGCCGACACTGTACAGCGTGACCAGTGCCTCCCAGTGTGCTGTAAGACACTGGGCCACGCTGTACAGTGTGTCCCAGTGTCTCCCAGCGCGCTGTAGTACACTGGGACACACTGTAGAGCGTTTCCAGTGTCACCCAGCGCGCTGAAACGCACTGGGAGACACTGGAAACGCTGTTTTTTTTTCGATAGGGTTTGCCCTTGTGGCGAAACAATGCCCAGTAAACGTTCAACAACCTCTGTGAAGACACGTTTCACTTTCATGTTTTACCGATTCCTACGATAGAGGGATCAACCATGTTTTTTTAACTTCTTTTTCTGAATAGCTGAGCAGTGGCCCAGTGGGTGAGCGTCATGCATGTGAAACAAGGAGGAAGAAGTGGTGGGTGTTATGCGCAGTGATTTTTTCGTCGTGCTGCTCTGCCTCGGAATTTTCACGCTCGCTTTGGACGTTGTACTCGAGGCACTGCCCAGGTATCTGCACGCGATGGTTCGCTCGGAACAGCCAAGGAGGGCATGCGTGTTTGCCGGTAAGCGCAGCGTGGAGCTGGACGTGCCGCCCTGTGGTCAAATTGGGAAATTTCTGCGAAGGGAGCATCAAACTCATCATACGAATTGATGACAACAGACAATAATGCCAAGGATAGTATAGGGCAGGGTTCTCAAACACGCGGCCCGCGGGCTCTCGGTTGCGGCCCGCACATGACTGCCCTCGCCCCACACTTTTTTTTTATTTTCTTATTAAGTATGTTCGTGAGTTACACAGGCTTGACTGGTTTAAGGCATTGCCTCCGTGAGGCATCCCATGTGTTCACCTTGTTTTGAAACATAACCGTGAAACAAAAATTGTTTCACATTCGGCGTCCAGATTTGAGTCATTTTGGAGATTGGTGTGAAGATGTTGTTAGAATCCTGGCACCAAATTTTCTTCAAAAAGGACCTGTATATGAGGTATGGGCAAAGTTTACTTTCAAATGACGGCGTTTGCTGGCAAAATGTACAAACACCTCCCCCCTCCTGCCTCCTTCACTGCCCCGGCCCTTGCCGGACTAAATTGCGTGACTGCGGCCCACTGGCTGAGGTGAGTTTGAGACCACTGGTATAGGGGATAGTATAACATGTAATTATGATATAAATTCAAAGAAATTAAAATGAGCGATAAGATGACTTTTCGCCAGCAGGGACAGAACTTGCAACCTTCGAATCAGGCGTCCGATGCTCTACCAATACAGCTAGAACGGTGGTCATCCCCCCCGTCCACTTCATTGGGTATACCTGCGCATTTCAACCTTGGAGGGTTAGTCAGCGCCGATCGCAGCCATGGCGGCGGGTGGGGAAGACTTCTTGCCTATACGCGTCACGTATCACGTGATCTTTTTACGAGCTGGCAGCTGATCAATAATCCCTCGCACACTACCTACCTGAAGGCACCAAGCCTGCCAGAACGAGGCCCTCGCTATGAATGATGGAAAGAGAGGAATTTTTAAGGGTTCGATTTTCTTTGCTCGACGCAACCTTAAATTTTCTGACCATGGAGTAACGGCAGAAGTAACGTCGTTACGTTGTTTCGGTAACGGCAACGGCAGTGCGTTATCTTTTTTTATGGGTCACGTAGGGCGGTAACGTGTTTCCTTTTTCTTTAGCGTAACGAGTAACGTACTTCGTTACCTCTTTTCCGGTAACGCATACAACACTGCTCTGTCTTAATCAGTGTATCACCATTGCAGGAAACTACAACAATTCTATAAAACTCATATTTTACATCAGAGTTATATCCTGTGCGATGCGCGCTCCCGAGTAATGGGGTAGCCTACATCTGTGCTCATGCATACACTACCACGCTTCGCTTCAGAAACACGGGAGGCCGAGATTCGCAGCTTGAGGTGCGAACGCGTTCCACGTCCTGGTGGCCTTTGTCTCGCCCCACGAACGCTCGACATTTGCCCATCGACACTTCAGTTTTATTAGTCGCGGTGCTTATTACAGCAGTTTTATTAGTCGGTGACACTCGGAGCAGCACGTGGCGGAGTAACACCGCTGGTCCATATGGCACCTGCATTACTCCGAGTAATGTAGCTGCCACAGGCACCAGCGGTGTTACTCCGTCAACGAGCCGTCACTTGCTAACACGAAACGAAATGCAAAGACCGTGACTGTGTCTAGGACGACTCCTCGATGCTAGCGCGGCCAGCGCTCCTCACTGGCATGGAGACCTGGGCAGCTATTCTAGATGTGTCCATTTTGTGGACATGTCCACTTCGTCGTAGAGCACTCCGTTACACGGAAAAGCGGTGAGCCATGACGTCATGGAGCTCCCCAGCGTAAAAAAAAGTGGACGAAATATATACAGTAACATGACACTTGAACAAGCTTCACAAGTCCGAACTTGCATATGAACGCGTTTCAGATGTTTGAGAACGATACAGGGAATGCGCCGGCCTTCCAGGTGCGTTAGGCGGTCGGCCTCGTTAAGCCTAATTCGAGGGTAAGGCGATCAGAGTTCACGCGCGGCCTTCAAGAGCTGCTTCCGAAAGCGGATCTCTGGGGGGCTGCATTCGTTGCGGTGAAGCGCATTCCGCCCCTCTTGTTAGTGTCGAGAGATGTGAAAGCTTCGTGACGTCAAAATGACGTCGCGGGAAAAAAAAGGGAAACAAAAGGCGTCCTCCTCGCCGAGCTCCAGCCAATCAGCGGCGGCCGAAGTGGACAGCCCGCCAGGTGGATACATCGACAATAGCTGCCCTGTTGAGACGCTTTAACTGCGTCGTCGTAATCGCTTTCTATCGGCGCTCGTTAGGGTCATGACATAGTACTTCGCTTCATCACTCCCAGACAGCGGCACCGCGCCGCCACGCGTAGCTCCGCGAACAGAGAGCACCGTGCGAGAGAGAATGTGTGAAAGATGTAAGGCGCGTTGGTAGAACTTCGTACTTGAGCGTTTGTGGCGTGGTCGGTGGAGCGCCAGGCGCCTATCGTTGCTCATTGAGAAGTCGTGGGTTCGATTCCAGTTGGCGGAACTTTTTCTTCGAGTTTTTCTTTCTCAGCTGTTAGTGTTCATTTTACCAACGTCATATCCCTGACAGAAATACGTCAGTGAAGTCTTGGTGGAACCTGGCATAAAACACTTTCGTGTTATTGAATAACTTCTGACGAGATGCGGTTCTTTTTCAACGTGTCCCTACATCAAAACGTGTGTTGCCGTATTTCCTCCAACGGAAATGCAGCCGCCGCGGCCGCGATCGAAAGCGCTGCCTCGACCTCCGTAACAAAACGTCAGAATCACTGGGCGACCACGGTTACGCCGGTGCAGGATTATGAATAACGAGCTTAAGCACACTATGTACGTTTGCGCCTTACCCTTCAATCTAATTGCGTGCTCCTGTTGTTTAGGTGAGTTGGACGGCAGCATCTTCTTTTCCGGAGGATGGACACAGAAGTGCCTGGACTTGCGTGAGGCGTGTGCCGTCGAGTCAGCCGCCCGCCTCCATCCGGGAATGTGGGTTGTCCTTTATCTCGACAGTCCCGACAAAGACGGCGGCGGCCATGTTGAGAGAAGCGGAGCGGAACCAGATTCCTCAGATCAGTGCCGCACGCTGGAGGCTCTGCTGCACATGAAGAACGTCCACGTGAGGCGCATCAGCCTCGACGAGCTGTTTGCAGGGACGCCCCTCAAGTGAGTGTTGCCAAGAACGACGTCACTGCGCACTCCTTCCTGTGTTGTAGTGCGAGGTGCAAAAAGATGTAAAACTGGGCTAGTTGGTTAAGGCTTATGTTAAAAGCAGCGCTAAAGAAGAAAGCACAAGACAATGAAGCCCATAGGACAAGACAGTGAACGAACAACTGACAGGTCTAATTCAAAGCTGGTAGAAATATACAAACAAAATCAACCTCTTGCGGGTACATCGAACACCACCGTTATGTGCAAAACTGTACAAGGAGGGTGATTTCTGAAGGGTAAGAGCGCACTGAAGACGAACACACAGTGAAGGCACACACGCGCACACACATAGCGCTACTTTCAACAGTTAATTTTTGTGATCTCGACACTACTGTGTGTGCCTTCATTGTGTGTTCGTCTTCAGTGCGCTCTTACCCTTCATAAACATGGAATACCAACATGCCCACATTACCACCTTGAGGGTGATTTCGCAACCTATCAGGCTGATAGGTGAAACCGAGATGCAAGAGTCATGATTTTTGTTAATGTGAAAGGCCTCGATAATTGAGCGTGCTTTTTTCGCGGACAGTTATCGGGGCGTGATGCTTGAATCCCGAGAAAAACTGGAAAACCCATACATTCAAAGCTACCGTATGTCAATAAATTAAGTCATCCATGAAAATGCACCACAATGAAGCTCTTGAAGCGGGCGTGCCCGTTATGTTCTTGTCTCCTTGAGCTCGATTTTAGCAGCATGTCCAAGGCATGCCAGCACCGTCACAAAGCTGTCAGGGCATTCCTTACTCTTCATATGGCAATCCTTCACCTGTGATGCAAGATAGAAGGGCCATGAAAAACGGCGGGATGTTCCTTCCCTATTGAAAAGTGCCTTTGAGCTTCCAAGGAGGCACTTCAAAAGTCATGCAGTGTGCGCCAGCGTTTTGCTGTCGGAACAAGATGCAAGAGCTCCCGTCTACTTATATTGTGATGGTTCGCGCTAAATAACCCAGAAAAGTAGGTTGATGGGCCGGTTGTACTGCATCATTGTAGAAAGCGGCGCACACAGTGCTAGGTATGCACTGAGACTTGAGAAAAACAGATTTATCTATACTCGTGCAAGGAAACACGTGGTGTCTAAGTCCACAAAGGAACACACAAGGTTTCGTGTGCATGACAGTGAATTAGAATTCCTGAGCGCAGCCACTGTACGAAACCTGCTATGTTCCTTCTTGCATTTTGACCACGTGTTTCTTTGCACGCGCCCATAGCCGTGGTCTTATGGTTATGGGGCATAACTGCCGACCCGAAGGGTGCGCGAATGGCAGCTGCATTTTGATGACGGAAAGATGCTAAATGTCCGTGTACAGTCGCGCGCGATATGAAGGTTATCGCGCGAGCGTCGGCCTGCCTAACGTCCAAGCGGCCTAGCGGCACGTTTCGGAACAGTGAAAACAAGATTGCGCATTCTTCTCTCCCTCGTTGGCTGTTCCATGCCACAACAATCGCCCCTACGATGAACTCTACACCCTTTCTCTCTATTTTGAGCCTTTCATTCGTTGTAATCAAGTGCATTCTTTGCGCGCTCTTATCTCCACGGGCGACTGCAATATTGCTGGGAAAGATGTGTTAATTAAGCTGGTGCTTGGCACTGTTTCTTTTAAACAGCTTAGTCAGACGGGAGTGATCGCAGCTGAAGGAACAGCAAAAAGAGTGAGTGATGCTTGCGTGATACCACCGTCTCCTCGAAAGAGTATTCTGGGACGTGGCGCTGGTGTAGTTCTTGGTCGATGCTCGCGCGATAACCTTCAAATCGCGCTCGGCTGTACTTGGATTTGGGTGAACGTTAAACAACCCCTGTGATTCACTGATGATATTGCCATGACGTTGACGAAGGCAGCAGGCAGTATGTCCCAGATGAAACTGTTTATGTGGCCGAATTTGTGGCCGGTAAACGGAAGGTCAGATTACAGCAGTACACGCTGGCACTGATATCGGCGAACAGAGCGTCGGCCGTCGATCAACTGATCATCGTTGGAACGCACCGGCTTTTATACGTCATGCGTCGAAATTTCTAGCCTTATCACTGGTCGTCGCGAAAGCTGTAGAATAAGCTCGAGTGTCTCCGTCCTGCGCGCAATCTTAACAAAACGATCTACTACAACCGAGAAGCTTCTGGAACACTAAGGCGCGGTCTACGCCGAACACTGCTGACAGTCTTTGCGGGCGCAAGCGAAGTTGAAACAAACACGCGTGGCAATGCCCCCCTCTGAAAAAGCATCACCCGATGCTTAAAACAGAACGTGGAAAAAAAGAAAAAATACATGAAACAATAAATAACAACGATAAAGCATGAAAGTACAATAAACAATAAGCGCAAGCAAGAATGTACAAAGCAAAAAGTACAGTTCTCAGATTTACTGACGCACGTAACACGGCTTGAGGCGCACGACATGAACGACTTCAGGTCGCACTCGGCGCCTTTGAGAATTCGTAATGCCGTCCGGGATAACCTCGTAGTCAAGAGCGCCGAGACGTCGAAGCAACTTGTATGGACCGAAGTATCGCCGAAGAAGTTTTTCACCAAGTCGACGTCGGCGTATCGGCGTCCACACCCAAACCCGGTCGCCGGGCTGGTATTCCACGAAGCGTCGGCGAAGATTGTAGCGACGGCTGTCAGTCGTCTGCTGATTTTAGATCCGTAGGCGAGCGAGCTGTCGTGCTTCTTCAGCGCGCTGTAGGTAGGCGGTCACGTCGATGTTTTCCTCGTCGGTCACGTTTGGTAACATGGCGTCGAGCGTCCTTGCCGGGCTCCGTCCGTAGACCAACTTGTATGGCGTCATCTGCGTCGGATTCTTGCACGGCCGTGTTGTACGCGAAGGTCACGTACGGGAGGATGGCGTCCCACGTCTTGTGTTCGACGTCGACGTACATGGCCAGCATGTCGGCGATGGTCTTATTTAGACGCTCGGTCAGGCCGTTGGTCTGTGGGTGGTACGTGGTGGTCCGGCGGTGGCTTGTGTGGCTGTATCCCAAAATCGCCTGAGTTAGGTCAGCCGTAAACGCCGTACCTCTGTCGGTGATGAGAACCTCTGGGGCGCATTGTCGAAGGACGATGTTCTCAACGAAGAACTTGGCTACCTCGGCTGCAGTGCCTTTAGGCAGGGCCTTTGTTTCGGCGTAGCGGGTGAGGTAGTCGGTAGCCACGACGATCCATTTATTTCCGCAAGTCGACGTTGGGAACGGCCCCAGGAGGTCCATCCCGATCTGCTGGAACGGTCGCTGAAGAGGCTCGATCGGCTGAAGGGAAGCCTGCTGGTCTTGTGGGCGGTGTCTTCCGTCACTGACAGTCTCGGCACGTCCTTACGTAGCGGGCGACGTCGGCGGCAAGGCGCGGCCAGTTACTTTTCCTGTACTCTTGCGAGCGTGCGGGAAAGTCCGAGGTGTCCAGCCGTCGGGTCGTCGTGTAGTGCCTGGACGGCTTCTGGTCGCATTGCTGAAGGCACTACGAGAAGGTAGTCGGCTCGAAGCGGCAAGAAATTCTTCTTTACCAGAACGCTGTTTCGCACGAAAAACGACGCGAGCCCTCGTTTGAATGCCTTCGGAATAATGGCCGTCCTGCCTTCGAGGTACTCCACAAGGCCCCTGAGTTCTGGGTCGGCTCGCTGTCGTTCCGCGAAATCGTCGGCACTTATGGTTCCCAAGAAGAAGTCGTCCTCCTGGTCGTCCTGCGGTGGCGGTTCGACGGGGGCCCGAGACAAGCAGTCGGCGTCAGTGTTTTCGTCCGGACTTGTAAACGACGGTGATGTCGAATGCTTGAAGCCTTAGACTCCATCTTGCGAGGCGACCTGAAGGGTCCTTCAAGTTAGCTAGCCAACACAAGGCGGCTTAACTCGCCGAGAGGAAGTTGCGCTCAGGAGGATTCGTGTGGGCGCCGCCTTGACTCCTGCCATCCGGGCTACATGAACATCCGGTGCGCAGCATCCCCCAACGACATGCCCCTTCTGCGTTGCCCCAGCCACAGAGGCAACACTCGATCACCTACTGGGGACCTGTCCGGGCCTTCACAAGGCTCGCACCCGCCACCTATGCGGCCTTCACTACCACCCCGGTCGACCACCTGACTTGACGCGCTGGACGCACGGTCCTGTGCACCGACCACTCTTGGCCTTCATACGGGAAACAGAACTCTTTCTGTTTATTTAACTTACGCCGTAGGGCATACTGGCGCAAATAAGAAAAAAAAGAAAAACGAGTTCCGAATGAGCGCTTTCAAAGGGAAGTAGGCCTTTCTTTGACCTCGGACTGAATTTCCAGCAGATTTTTTTCGGAACTGAACAGCAGGCTCAAGTCCAGTAATTGTAGCCTGTTCTGTTCCGGCAGCTCCCACGTGAAGTTAAGACCAGGGCCATTTTTTGTGAAAATATCAACTACGTTCTTCGCAACACCTTCTATCCCTTCGCTGCATACATCTTTTAGAATTACGAGAAAGTCGTCTACGTATCTATAGACTTCTACTACGCGTGAGTCCTGAATGTGGGATTGAATGCGCATTCCTATGACTGACAGGAAAATGTCGCAAAGAACCGGAGCGACTGACGACCCAATGCAAATACCGCGTTTTTGAATAAAGAAGCTCTCTTCGAATTTTATAGCCGTTGACTTCAGGTAGAATTCTAACAAGCCTAAGAAGTCATCACTGCGTATTCCTGCTGCGTTCTGGAATTCAGACTCCCGAAGGCTGATATCTTTTCCTCTAAAGCGCCTAGTAATTCCTGATGCGCCTAGTAATTCCTAAAGCGCCTAGTAATTCCGGAACAGAATAACATAGCTCTTCACTATCAATGGAAAATCCAGTGTACACACCAGGAGGCAAACTTCCTTAACACTTGACAACGTCCGATGAACTCCTAACTAGAAAAGGATCTGCGCTCACCAGCACATGAAGATGCTTCTGTAGGTATCCTGCGACGAGGCGTTGCCACGTACCTCTTTCGGAGACAATGGCTCGAAGAGGTGCTCCAGCCTTGTAAAAAGGCTTGTTGAAGTGCAAATAAACTCAGTTGAAAGTCAGCGCTCGTCTGTGTTCTGTGTGTCTCCTGTCTTCGTCCAAGTCGCGCTGAACTTATCCAAGTATGTACCAACCCGCCCAAGTCAAAGTGCTATTTGAACACTAGGCCATGCACCCATTTTTTTTTACTTATTTCAGACATGGCACACACTATCCCACCGCAGCTCTTTCGGCATGTGGTTGAGATTACAAATCTCATTTTGACAAGAGCATCCACCAATACCAGCACTGCGAGATATTCCAGATTCCGAAAAATTTCCCGCCGTTTGCTCGGAGCATAGGCGGAGAGTACGGGGGGGGCTGGGGGGGCTCGGGCCCCCCTCCGGGCTGCTTCAAGGGGGGCAGAGCCCCCCCCTGGCGCTGGCCCACAGTATCTTTTAAGAGCTTGGCTTAGGCTCTCATCCACTGCCAACGGACTGTTGGTCATCCTGTCTTGCAGCTATTTCACCAGGGACTGTTTATGCCCACTCCTTTTCCTTTCAGGCTTTCAAAATTCGGATAATGGGTCATGGGACAGTGACGAGTAGGGAGTCTGGCGCAGTCGCAGGATGACGAAAATTGCGGCATTTCAATCAATCAATCAAAAATCTTTTATTTTCACCATTTCATACGTAAGGTGAAAAAGGGAGAACTGGAAAAAAAGCCGAAAGTTCTTCGGCTTGGACAAAGCTCCGGTCCCCCAGGCAGACAGTGGTGAAGGTGGTCTCAGCACAAAAGTTCACGTTACAAAGTATACAATGGTACACAGCACAGCACGGCTCTTGTTCAAAATAAGCCGGCATGTACACATCAAGGAAATGAAAGTTTTTTTTTTATGTAACAGACATTTGTTTATTGTCTTCTTAGTACTTTCGATAACTCTTTATATATATATATATATATATATATATATATATATATATATATATATATAGCGAGAGAGAGAATGTGGCAAAGCAAACCGGGCGCCCCGCGCCCTCCGGGAATATGAAAACTCTCCGCCTATGGCTCGGAGGCTTGGTAAAGTAAGAGTTCACTGGTCTCGGGTTTATGTCACAGTTCCGTACGGCCATGCGGTTTCTCCAGATGCTATGAAAGCCCAGAGAAAGAAAATGTCATAAAGTATACTGTCTTCACCTTTATTTAACCCTCTATTGCATGAATTATGAAAAAATCAATTGAAAAATTATTTCATCATTTTTATCAGCAACTACATGAAGAATAACATGTACAAAAATTTTCAGATTTATTGCGACCGTATTAATGAAGATAGAGGTTTGTGCCAAATATGGCACACTATGCACGTGGGCGAGCAAACTTGCTGCCATGGCTGAAAAACAAAATCTCACTGATTGCGGTCTTTTTAGCTTGATTTGTGGAATAAAGCAAAGCAATTGCTTCCTGTGTTCAGGCATAATTGAACATTTTGGTTAGTGCATCTGACTGCCGACATCTACGTGCAAGATGGCCGCTTACGCGTTTGGTTCTTCGCGTGGTGCCGCCTTGCTGTACTTTCCTGCCCGAATTTCCAACCGCTGACTTGTGGTTGTGAGCGTCAGTTGTCGACAAATCGTAAAAGCTAAATATCGCCGTGCACTGGTTACACTTCACATAATTTTTTCGTGCACCCACGCCAATAATATAACAAAAAATTGCCAGGTACTGCTGCTGACACTCGATATTTTCGTGAAGCATCTCAAAACCTACCGCCACAACTGAAATCTGGCAAAAACGAGCTGTGCTGCATGATCTCAGAAGATTTCTTTTTGTTTGTATTTGCACTGTGCAACAAAACATAGATGGCATCATATTGCACATTTCATCACTCCCATGCATACTGTGCCAAATATGGCACATACCGATTTCCGACTATATACCGTAGTGGAAAACGGAATTGAGAAGATCCTTAATGAGCATGAATTTTCAAAGCCACGAGATATGCCAAAATAATTTTTTCTTGCTTCTGCAACGAGAAAATGGTTGCAAGAAAAATATAGCAGTCACCGTTGTTCATGATCCCAGTTCGCACGTGCACCGTGAAATCTATTTCATGCCTAGATTTCATACTGCTGTAGGGATGGCAGCGCTTTTTTTATATTTAGTGCACGTAACTCTAAGGATTACTCTGACTGTGTCACATTCTCTACTGGTCATCTTGCGCCCGCTATTTAATCGGTATGTGCCAAATATGGGACGCCATGCAATAGAGGGTTAATTAACAAATACCATGTGGCGTCCGCGGTTATTCTTGTTTTAGGGTTCTTTGCATAATATCTCGAAAGAAAACTGCCCTCCAACAGTCTACAAACACATGCCTTATAGATTCAGGTTTCCTACAATGTTAAGAATCAGCACCCCATAATAAAAAAATCACAGCATATCCACGGGGTGAATGATGATGAGTGGGCGAAGCTCCTGAGGGGAAATCATCGATAAAAATCTTGACTCTTCAGTGAAAGTTCGCCCACTACATCATCAAGAAAGACTTGCGCGCTCTGCGCTCCGCAGCCTTGTCTGCTGCCTCCATCCGGCGACTCCGAGCGCGCGCCAACTGCGAACGGATTTTATTACAACGCGCCCCCCTAGCGTACGTCGCCGCACTAAATCGAACGATTGCCTTCCACCAATGACACGTGCCACATGTGGCATCATTCCTATTTCATAACATCTCGCATCTTTTTCATCATCAACTACAAGGACTGCCATCTAGTTTTATAACATCTCGCATCTTTTCATCATCAACTACAAGTACCGCCATCTATTTATAACATCTCACATCTTTTCATCATCACCTACAAGTACCGCCATCTAGCGAACACTCTAAGAACTAAACGAGAGGTGGCTACATACAGAGGATGTACAGACCCACGGCTTAAGGAGCTTCGCCCCTAAAAACTCCCCTTTTTGTTAGTTTTCACAATGAGGGTATTAGTATTGCTAAGGTGTTTATTTGCCGGCACTCAGCGATAATGCGTCAGCGATAATGCGTCAGCGACAGCCACGGCCAGGCACGGACTCTCAGCGCGAGCGGCGTCCTTTTTGGAGATGACCCACTAGAAGGCGCTCGAGAGTGCAACCCATTTCTCAGTTCCAAGGCTTCGCTACAATTACCCCGGGTACGAAAAGGGAGCCGCCGGGCGACCTAACAGCTTGTCACTATGAGCGGGTCATAGTAGGCCTTCAGACGGCTCCCACGTTGACAATGTCGCGCCCTCGACGGCGCATATCCGAAGATTGTTCGATGGGTTCGATCAGATAGTTGACCGGAGATGTGCGCTCGATGACACGGTAGGGGCCTTCGTATTTCGGCAGTAGTTTTGAAGAGAGGCCAGCTACAGAGGTAGAGACCGAGAGCCATACGAGTGCTCCAGGGAGGAACGTGGGTTCAGAAGTGGCGGAGCCATCACGAATGCTCTTCTGGCGCTCTTGTTCATTCGTCGTAAAGGTCTTGGCAAGCTCGCGACACTCTTCAGCAAGCCTGGCTGTGTCAGAAATAGGGGTACACTCAGATGGATCCGGCGTGTACGGGAGTATCGTGTCGATGGTGTGCGACGGGTGCCGTCCGTATATAGTAAGAAGAAGGGTGAAAAACCAGTAGTGCTCTGAGGAGCGGCGTTGTAAGCGTAGGGTGACGAAGGGCAGTATAGCATCCCAATTCGTGTGGTCGGCGGCGACGTACATTGAAAGCATGTCGCCGAGGGTGCGGTTAAAGCGGTTGGTGAGGATCATTCGTCTGCGGGTGGTAAGCAGTAGTTTTGCGGTGGACACAATGGCACTCCGTGAGGATGGCTTCGACGACTTCCGACAGGAAGACATGGCCTCGATCACTGAGAAGCTCCTGGGGTGGGCCGTGACGCAGTATGAATCGGTGCAGCAGGAAGGAGGCAACATTCACGCGCAGTAGCCGCAGGGAGGGCGGCGGTTTCGGCGTATCGCGTTAGGTGGTCTACGGCGACGATGACCCAGCGGTTACCAGCCGACGTCAGAGGAAGTGGTCCATACAAATCGATACCAACGCGCCCAAACGGACGGTCAGGGCAAGGTAACGGTTGTAGACCAGCTGGAGACATGTGTGTTGACGGTTTGCGGCGTTGGCAATCGAGGCAGGAGCGAACGAACTTCTGCACGTAGCGGTACATCCCTCGCCAGAAGTAGCGTTGTCGAAATGCGGTGGTACGTTTTGGATACCCCAGAGTGCGCGCATTGCGGATCAGAGTTGAATGACTCACATATTTCCGACCGCAGACTGCGGAGTATCACGAGTAGCCACTGCCGGCCGTCGGCGTTTTAATTGCGTCGGTGCAGGAGGCCGTCACGTATGGCGAAATGGTGAGCTTGACGACGCAAGGTGCGAGTGGGTGGTGTAGCGGACGGATCGGAGAGCAAGTCGATCAGCGGGGCGATCCAATTATCATTGCGCTGTTCGGTAGCGATGATGTCAACATCGATGACAGAAGCAGCAATGGAAGATACTGAGCAGGGGCCGTTGTCGTCAGGAAGAGGGGAGCGCAAGAGGGCGTCGGCGTCAGCATGCTGACGTCCGTTGCGGTACAGCATGCGGATGTCGTAGTCTTGCAGGCAAAGTGCCCAGCGGGCGAGACGGCCTGAGGGATCTTTCAACGACGACAGCCAGCATAGTGCATGATGGTCGGTGACGACATCAAATGGGCGACCATACAAATAAGGTCGAAACTTTGTAACGGCCCACACGATCGCCAGGCACTCTTTTTCCGTGATGGTGTAATTTGTCTCGGCTCTCGTGAGCGTGCGGCTTGCGTATGCCACGAGATATTCGGGGAATCCGGGTTTGCGCTGCGCCAGGACAGCGCCGAGGCCTACACCGCTGGCGTGTGTTACACCTCCGTGGGGGGCCGTAGGGTCGTAGTGGCGTGGTATGGGAGGAGACGTCAACAAATCGCGGAGCTTGGCCGAACGCGTCGTCGCACTCGGATGGCCACGAATCAAGGGGCCCGTTACTTCCAAGGAGCTTCGTCAGTGGTGATATGATCGTGGCAAAGTTTCGTATGAATCGTCGAAAGTAGGAACACAGGCCTACGAAATTGCGCAGTTCTTTGACGGACGCAGGTTTGGGAAATTTGTGTGGACGCCGCGGGCAGGGATGCCTAGAGGATAGACGGGGCAGCTTAGGAGGGGAGGCGCATGCGCAGTGAGGGTGTGGTTGCCACGGGGAGGGATGCCTAGAGGAGAGAGAGGGGGAGAGGAGGTTTTTATTTTTATTCTTTTTGAAAGGGTTTGCGCATGCGCAGTAAGGGTGGTCACGCCGCACACCACCACCGGATTAAGCTTCGCCATAAGATGCTTCACATCTAAAACACCCATTCGGGCGTGAAGAGCGAATGGCGAATCGTCGCCGAATGGCCTTGAACCGACGAGCTTCGTCGGAGAGCGCTGTGAGAGCGGCGCGCGCGTATTTCCTTCTCCGCTAGTGGAGTCTCACGACCAGTGGCGTAGCCAAGGGGGGGGGGTGGTTGGGGGGGTTCAAACTCCCCCCGAAATTTTTCAGTTTTGCTTGCGTATATATGCACGCACACATACAAACGCACGCACAAATATACATAAAGTATGGTTGAACCCCCCCCCCCCCCCCCCCCGAAACAAATTTCTGGCTACGCTACTGCTCACGACAGAGGGCGCGTCAGTGCTGTGCCCGATTTCGTGACTTTATTAGGACGCCCGAGCAAGCGCAGTTTCGCCTCCTCAAGAATTCTTGCTGCGTGCCTATACCTGTCATATCTTTCAATACCCCGAGTCCTTGCAGTGGGTCACGCAAATGGTCGAGGTGGTACCGCCCCCAACCAGCGTCACAGAGTAAAAACAACCTCCTTCATAGTTTCGCCTGATGGCAAGGTCGGTAGTACATACCGATAAGCTGGTGGAACACCAGAAGACTTGTTATCATGGTCAGACGCGGCCGCTGAAACCGCTAGTGCAGAGCTCGACATCTTGCATTCGAACACGCCCGTTTCCGGAGACACCCTCAACAGGCCTATGCTTTCCCAATGTGAACTGACCTGAAGCATATGAATGCGTTCTACCAATGATGCTAGAAACAATTGAGAAGCAGTGCACTTGCTATGGCCGCTTCATTGCAATACTTTGTATCGGCGGACGAAAAGCGACGTGCTGGACACCGCGTAAGCTTGGTATCAGGAATTGCTCATTTCAGGAGTATTTCGACTACAGGAAAATTGAGTTCCGAAACCGCGTATCCACGATCGCGTGATGGTCCTTTTGTTGGGCTCTTCTATATGCTGACGAACGCTGGAAATAAAATGAGAGACGCCACGCCGATTCCGCCCGAACACAGCATTCAGGGGACACTCGCTATATACAAAGAAAGAAAGAAAGAAAGAAAGAAAGAAAGAAAGAAAGAAAGAAAGAAAGAAAGAAAGAAAGAAAGAAAGAAAGAAACAAAGAAAGAAAGAAAGAAAGGAAGAAAGACAGAAAGAAACAGAGAAAGAAAGGAAGAAAGAAAGTAAAAGAGAAAGGAAGAAAGGATAAAAGATAGAGGAAGAAAGAAAGAAAGAAAGAAAGAAAGAAAGAAAGAAAGAAAGAAAGAAAGAAAGAAAGAAACAGAAAGAAAGAAAGAAAGAAAGAAAGAAAGAAAGAAAGAAAGAAAGAAAGAAAGAAAGAAAGAAAGAAAGAAAGAAAGGAAGGAAGAAAGTAAGAGAGCAAGAAAGAAAGGATAAAAGGTAGAGGAAGAAAGAAAGAAAGGAACAAAGGAAGAAAGAGAGAAACAGAGAAAGAAAGAGAGAAAGGAAGAAAGGATAAAAGAAAGAGGAAGAAAGAAAGAAAGAAAGAGAAAGAGAGGGAATATGTCAGGCGCGCCCGCGCCAAGCTGCGCTTGCCCCCATTTTCCCTATTAGGGTAGGGCTTCTACTGATCACTTCACTAAACTCCTCTTTCGTACGCGTCTTGCCATTGTCAGCGGTCTTCGCTAATGATATGTACTATATCGCGATTGGATGAAATATTCTCTGAAGAAATATTTTTGCGTTAGACTTTTTTTAACACGAAAGTGTTTTATGCCGGGGTCCACCAAGATTTCAGTGACGTATTTCCGTCACAGAAATGACGTCGAAAAAATACGCATGATCAGAAGACAAAGAAAAAAGGTTCCGTCAGCGGTAGTCGAACCTAAGACCTCTTGGTCAGCGCCAAGAGATTCCGCGCACGCTATCCACTGCACCACGGTCACATATACTGCAGGCTTTACAAACAAGCCTTTTATATCTACCACTGTCCTTTCACAGTGCTCTTGCTAAAGTAAAGTAATGCATCATAACTGTGCAAGCCACAATAAGTTTCTTCAGAGCATCGTTTCTACACGTCCGTCCCAGGCGGCGCGTTTCGAATAGGAAAAGTGCAATTTTGTCGACGCATTAACACACTGCCAGGTGGCGACCGTACCCCCAGCGTCGGCGTCGCTCATAGCGTCCATGCATACCAAAGGTAGCCCAGCGAAGCGCGAGTGCTTAGCGTGGCCGTAACTCCGCGTTCCGAACTTACACTCGCCCCGCGAAAAATCACAGCCAGTCAACGGGGAAGACACGACGCGCGTTGCGTTTCCCTCTGGTCGGCCAGTGGTGTTAAATGTCTTTAATAAATGTTTCCTCATCATCAGTTCTCATGCCTCGAGTAGGCGTCCTTAGGCCAAATTCGGCGTCCAGTCAATGACGCTCTTCTGGCTGTTACAGCGCTTTCTTCGATTCCGCTCTCACCGTACAGCTACCACAAGCATGTATGACCAGAAGGGTTTGTTTAATCATTGCTCATAGACGTTAGTCGTCGGGATACGGATGTACCACCAAGCGTCAACGTGGATGCATCCATGTTAAACGGTGCTATAACTGTCAAACACCGATATACATTGTTAAGCTCTTTTATATCAGTGTATAGTAAACATTCAACTACTTCTGTAAGAAAGTGTTTCACTTTCGTGTTATACCGATTCCTATGACGGAGGGATCAACAATGTTTTTCAACACGAGCCCTTATTTCCTTGCCCTGCTTCGTACGATGAGAAGAAACTCAGGGCGGCCAAATAAATCCGGAGGTCCCACGGATATATATATATTTTTATCTGTGTTTAGCGGAAGAAAAAACGATTATATCTAAGCATTTGTGTTTTGGATGTGATTTAAAGGTGATATTAAAGAAGACGCACCGAAAATAATCCTCGTTTTCTCCGCAACGCTGTTCAGTGAACGTTTAAGAGACGCATGACAGAAAAACCACTGCATCGTCGTGCGCAGATACTGGAAGGCACAGAACCCGGGGGAAACGCATCTCGAGCGCCTGGGCGACGCCGTGAGGTTCGCGCTTCTGTGGAAGTACGGCGGTGCTTACGCTGACCTGGGCATCGTCATCAAGAAGCCCCTGACCAAGCTGCGCAACTGCGTCGGCGAGCCCGAGGAACACGAGCCGCCCGTCATCAGCGGGTCCCTGCTCATCTTCGAGAGGGGGGCACCCGCTCATGGAGGTACAGTCGGGCAGCATCAAAGCGCAGCCAACCTAATTCCTATCCGCTGCAGCAGCTGAGCGGCTAAGGAGCTGTGCAGCTAAGCTCAAAGACGCGGGTTCGATACCCTGCAAGAGAGGCCACCTTTTAACCGTCGAAATGCCTGCGTGTTGAAATTCAGGTGGGCGTTAAAGAACCCCAGACGACCAACACATAATCCGGAGTCCCTCATAAACATATCGCGGATTTGGCACGTAAAAACTAATAACGGTTTGTTGGCATTAAAACCGAGTGTCGTCCTCTTCTCTGCCAGTGCTATGCATTCCATATAAGTAATATAAATGCGATGGGACGATGGAATTTTAGTAACCGGCCATACTTTAGAGTGTTGTCAGGTCGCTACTTATTAAGGCGAAAGCCTTTAATGTCTCATGCTCACGTCCGTCCGGTGTCCGTCCGGCGTCCGTCCGTCCGTCTGTCCGTCCGTCCGTCCGTCTGTCTGTCTGTCTGTCTGTCTGTCTGTCTGTCCGTCCGTCCGTATGTCCATCCGTCCGTCCGTCCATCTGTCCATCCGTCCGTCCGTCCGTCTGTCGGTCCATCCGTCCGTCCATCCGTCCGTCCGTCTGTCCATTCGTCCGTCTGTCCGTCCATCCGTCTGTCCATCCGTCCGTCCGTCCTTCCGTCTGTCCGTCCATCCATCCGTCCGTCCGTCCGTCCGTCCGTCTGTCTGTCTGTCTGTCCGTCCGTCCGTCCATCCATCCGTCCGTCCGTCCGTCCGTCCGTCTGTCCATCCGTCCGTCTGTCTGTCTGTCCGTCCGTCTGTCCGTCCGTCCGTCCGTCCGTCCGTCCGTCTGTCCGTCCGTCTGTCCGTCCGTCCGAGCTCTGGCGCGGAGCCAGGTGGCCGCCGGAATGCGCAAACGGACGCCGGTCGGGTCGGACTCTACAGCGCTCGCACTTTGCTTGCGTAGCGTCGCTGTGCCCAGCGTTTGCAATCATTCTGACCGACGCTGTCTCAATGGACACAGGCGTTCACGGAATACACTTTCAAATTTACAAAGGGTCTGTCATTTTAAGCGCTGGAACGCGGATGGCGTTTGCACGATGCGCAAAGCGCGAGAACATACTAACGCATGCGAACGGAGGAAGATTAGTCTCGCGTCTCGCTGCGATTCGCGGTAAAAAAATTAAAAAAGAAAACACGCACACATTCGGTTTGTGTGTTATCCCACTGAGAGTGTAAAAGATAAAAGACATGGCATAGTCAGTGGAATGGCCACACGCTTTCGCCGAACACACTTTGGAATGTACAAAGTGTCCTTCAATTTTTTGGCCATTGAAGCTGGCATGAACTGTAACGTAAGCATGACAGAAGACCATGACACAAGGTCGGCAGAAGGCACTGCCATTCCCGGAGTGTTCTAGCCTGCAACTACAGCGACGCCAATATTTAAGAGAATTAGGGTGGGCTTGGTGGTTCCTTGGCTTCGTCGCCGCCTAACCCGCAGCTCTTCGCTATGTAGGTTAGTGTTCTGCAATCTCTCTTCGCAAAGAAGACCAGTAGTTACTTCTTCCTGCAGCTACCGAGCCCACGTTGCTGCTGCACGACTGTTGTTGAGTATGTCAGTGCTGCGAGATTGTTAATGCTTCTTATATCGGGAGACATCGAGTCAGACCTCGGCCCTGATCCTATTCGCGCTGAACTGCAAAAGCTTTTCGCGGGCCAGTCAACGTTGTTAACTACAAAGCCAACTTCTGACAACTGAACAAGCCCTATTCGACCCAGCTAAGCGAATTACTGATAATATGGAAAAACATTACCAAGCTCTGCTACCCATAAAAGCCGAACTTGACCTAATGGAAAACAACACCGATCACGCAGCGCACAAATCACCCTGAGGCACGTTTGGATGACGCAGAGAACAGGTGACAACGTCACAATTTAGTTTTTTTATGACCTACTAGCCACCAATTCTGCTGAATCGTACGCTCAATCCGAGCAAACAATCATTCGCCATTGCCATCAGCATACATATGTATAGATATTAACTCTAAAGAAATTGATTGTGTGCGTCGCTTGGGCCGTCACACAGTCGGCAAATATAGGCCAATAATGGCGAAGTTCACTTTCCACAATACAAAACACGAAGTCCATTCAAACGGGCGTAAGCCGAAGGGAACGCCTACAGCACAGGAGATTTCTCACGTCGTGTTCAAAATAACACAAGGCAGTTAGTAAAGTTTGCAAGACAGAAGTCCGCTCCATTTTCTTTACTCTGTGAAACATTGCACATCGGCTCGAAACGCTGCTGGTTCAATGAAACCTCAAAAACAGTGCAAGAAATTCAATAGCAATCATGTCGGCGTCAAACAGTAACCACCAATTTTTCACCCTAGACTAAAAGCTAACCTTTCTTTTTCTGTAATTTTCACGGATTGAAGTACGCACTAGGTACAGGATATCGCTATCGCGTTCAACTCTTAAAGGCGAAGCTTAAGGGTCTCCCAATTTTTATAAGTCTGCTATAGCCCCCCCCCCCCCCCTAACAATCCTACCTTTTCTGGCGCACTTAATAATATTCTAAAAGAGCTCACATTGACGTATCCTCAAGCTGAAATCGTTCTTTTCAGTGATTTCAATTTTAACTGGGAAGATGACCCTTCAACCGTTAACCCAGCAGAAGCTAGAGATTTTCTTATCCTTTGTCTTGATTACAATTTAACCCAGTAACTCAGCCAACACTGTACATGCGACTCCATTAACAATTTGGATTTTATACTGACAAACCACTCTGATAGCATGTCCTTGATCCACTATCTCCACAAGATCAGCGACCACAAATTTATTCATGCAGACTTCAGCTTCAGCCCGGTTGCCCGACACATCTAAAAGAAAACAGTAACCTTATGCGATAGGGGTAACTATGACCTGAAAAATGAAAGTACAGCATTTTTTCCGACATTTTAGTCAAATTTTCGCCATAGCTCTGTGCAGGAGGATTGGCTAATTTTTAAGCAAAAGCTAACTAAGCTAATACACAACTTCATCCCTAACGTTACTATCCGTGTTAACAGTCAAAAGCCATGGTTCGCACCGATTAGCTAACAAGAAAAACGTACATTCCGGACTGCCAAGCTAAAAGCGGTCTCCCTCAACTGGGATAAGTATTTTATGCGCCGAAGGAGCTAATCTTGCAGCTATCAGTGACGCTAAATTAAATTTTTTGGCAACGATTTGCGAAATATGTCAACTAAATATCCCGGCAAGTTTTGGCACATAATTATGGCACATAACCATGAAGCAGTAGTTAGGACCACTTATACTAACGAATAGTCGGAGGTTCTTTCTGTTGGATCTCGATCAGGGACCGACAGGCCATGGTTCCAACGGGGGAAAAAAGCGTTTATTGTCCGAAACCTGTTGTATCACGGCTGACTGTTTTATCACGAACTAGGCGATAGTGCATTGAGCGTTACTATTTAAGAACATGTGCGCACATGCCCGCTAACGAAACTCTGACTATCAGGTGCGCTATCGCGAACACAACTTTCAGACACAGAATGCGCTGATGCTTTCAATAACGTCTTCTACTCTGTATCTACTAACAAATCACACGCACCTTTACCTGTGTTTTCATGTCATATCACACCTGCCATGCCTAAAATCAGTTTTTCTGCTGACGGTATATCATCCCTCCTTGGAAAGTCTGGAATGGGCGGCATTGATGGGAAACTGTTGACTAATATGCGTAACAATGCTTCGGCTTACTTTGTATTGTTTTTTTTTAACACGAAAGTGTTTCATGCCAGGGTCCACCAAGATTTGAGTGACGTCTTTCCGTCACGGAAATGACGTCGAAAGAATATACATGATCAGAGGACAAAGAAAAAAGGTTCCGTCAGCGGGAGTCGAACGTACGACCTCTTGGTTCGCAACAAGGGATGCCGGGCACGCTATCCACTGCGCCACGGTCTTTTTTTTATTACCTTATTAAACATAGAACAGAAAGATCAACGTACAAACAAATATACATCAGTAATTCACACACTGAACCATGCCTAGAAAGCTTTCATATTTATCAGTACATCAAGGGTAGTGACCCAGTCTGGTGGGTCAGGCTGGGCTCTAAAAAGCTAACTTGAACTACACTTTCTAGAAAGTTTTCTCTAGACGATTTTCCGTGAACATCGGCGTTGCGCACTTGCATTCTCGTTTTCCATAAACCGTGAAGACCCAGAATCATTATTGTGTCATAGGGAGTATCGACTGGTAAGAACCTGACGCCGTAAGGGTCTAGGGGAAATTGTTCTTCTATAGTGCGCTGGAGGATATACCAATAAAATACCGCATCCCGGCAGTCGAGAAAAGCATGTTCAATGCTCTCTGGTTTGTTGCATAGGAGGCAGTCAGTTGTCCAAGGAACAAAAATGCCTTTTTCCTCAAGCCATGTTTTTACGGGTAGACTATTTGTGTGTAATTTGAAGAAGAAGCTTTTGGCGGTTGGAGATACTGGCATTTTCTTAACCCTTTTCAGAATATTTTGTCCTGGGTATCCACGATATGGCAAACGGTACATAGGAGTCGGTAGGGAAACATCAATCAAATCCTTATAAAGTCTCTTTTTGGTAACACCGCCCAAGTATTCTGACGAAAATCTCACTCTCGACATTCTGTATGAGAGCAATACCTCTCTCAAGTATCCATTTACAGAACCCCCCCATGTCCTCACCTGAAGAAACAATGAATTCCGGTATTAATTTGCGTAGCCTGGTCACATACTTTGTAGGCTTTAAAAACAAGCCTTTTATGTCTACCACTGTCCTCTCACAATGTTCTTGCTAAAGAGAAGTAATGCATTATGACCGTGAAATGCACGATTAGTTCCTTCAAAGCGTTGTTTCTACGCGTCCGTCCCATTCAGCGTGTTTCAAATAGGAAACGTGCAATTTTCGTCGACGCATTAACACACTGCCAGGTGGCGACCTTACCCCTCCCATCGTCCTCACTCATAGCATCCGTCCATAACGAAAATAGCTGTGTGACGCGCGAGTGCGTCGCGTGGCCGTATGCGTGGCCGTAACTCCGCGTCCCTAGTCATGTTCCTAGCTCGCCCCGCGAAAAATCGCAGCCGTCCAACGGGGAAGACACGACGCGCGTTGCGTTTCCCTCTGGTCGGACAGCGTTGTTCAATAACTCTAACATGCCGCGAGTAGGCGACCTTAGCCCAAGTTCGGCGTCCAATCAGTGACGCTCTTCTGGCTGTCACACCGCTTTCAATGACTCCGCTCTCACCGTACAGCTACCACAAGCATCTATTACCACAAGGGTTTGTTTAATCATTCATCATGGACGTTAGTCGTCGGGACACAGATGTACCATCAAGCGTCAACGTGGATGCATCCATGTTAAAGGGTGCTATAATTGCCAAAACACCAATAGACATTGTGCAAGCTCTCTTATATCAATGTACAGTAAACATTCGACTACTTTTGTAAGGGACATGTTTCACTTTCGTGCTATACCGATTCCTATGACGGAGGGATTAACCACGTTTTTTTTCTACTGTTTTTATCACTGAATCCTCCCCCCCTTTTCGTAATCCCTTCCTTCTCGTACATAAATCTGTCCGGACTCGAAATAAAGTAGTTCTTAGCTTGCACATCACCCTGTGTTGTCTCTCGCTTTTCTGGTCCTTACGTGTCTTACCTGGCAGCGCATCAAAACATAAAGACGTACCAACAAGCCCCTATTGCAGCCTTATTAGCCTTATTACAAAAGTTAAGAAGCATATTGTCAATGTATAATACATCCCACAAAATTCTTTGTCGCGTATGATGAGAACAATGGGTTATTATTTCCATACTACATTCGTATTTGCACGCACTTGAATATGTGTGAAGTTGTACTGATTTCATCGTATTTCGCAAAAAGCTTCGTTTTGTAAGCAACAGTTCTCTTTACCTCAGTTTCTTCTAGTGCTGCTCGAATTATCTGTTATGTGTATTTCTTGTAAATTCTAGTGCTCATGGTGGCTGTGCCTGGCTGAAGTGCATCACGAATATTTGGTCAACTCCGGAGACAGTCTCATTTTTCCCCGTTCGCGGCATCGTAAAATGAAAATTATATTAAAATAATTTAAACACAAAATGAAACATAAAACGAAATGGAGACGGTGGGAAACCGTGATAGACGTATGCCTACAATGGACGGCTTTCATTCCGCTAGGGCAGTGTGCTCGTCGTGTCAGTCACGCTGGAAATGTCTGGTCACATTTGATTCGTGCCTCAGCGATTCATGAAATGTCGCAGCATACCTCCAGGATATGGTAACGAAGGCAAAGACAAGACAAGGATGGCCCGAAATATTTGCCGTCATTTATTCACTGCGCGGATATATCCACTTTAACCAGTGCGTTAAAATGGCATCGACCTAATGAGAAAGCCTTATTCCCATTACAAAAAATCATTCGTGCTATTCAGTCGCATATCAGCAAAAAGTCTGTTGTAAACAAAAAAAAAGTCAACGGAGAAACAAGAGAATAATTATGAAGATTTTTGTTAAGGGTTTTCTTTGCTTCTGTGTGGGGATATACACATCTACAGAGCAGAGGCGATCACGAAATGCGAAAGAGACAGCCTGCAAAACATGAATAAAATTTGTAATACACACTCGTAGAACTTCGGACCACAGCGCGTGAGCTAATTTTAAGGCGTCTGCACGAATGTTCAGTAACTATCCACTAAACGGAATCAACAGCTTGGAATTGACCTGCTGAGATTGCAGGATGTGCAGTAAGGGCCATTAGCGAAAGCGCCATGGGTTACATGCGACGAGGGTGCATCGAAGCCCAAAAAAACTGAGGTAGTTAAAAGTAATGCGATGGCTCCCACGATGGCTTGTCTGTTAGATATAGCTGTTTTAGGGTGTAAATACAGACGTTCAATTCAAAATTGGAATATCCAAACGTTCGCAAATTAGAATAAGAGCTGCGCTGTTCGTCATGATTTCATGCGCCCGCGGAACCTCGTCCACACTTAAGGGAAACATAATTAGCAAGGGTAAAGAGGCAATCTTTAAAAGCGGTAATCTATATAATTTGTTCCCCAAGTGAACATGCGTTGAACGCGCATTGTAAAGTCTCAAGCATTTTCTATTATACTTAAGCCTGCAATAACTTAACTGGCTATGATAAATGAAAAATGTACTATGCAAAGGATATTAAAATTACAGCATTTCAGCGTTTCAACAAAGTGCGAAATTGATGCGCTAAAATGGAATAAAAATTTGCAGCTGGATATCTCCATTATGTGGGCCATAATAAACAAGGGCGCCGAACTGTAAAGCTTTCCAACCGGTACTCGCTGGTTTTTTGTCTGTCTGCGTACTTCTCAACTTCCTCTTATTGAATGCAGTTAAAACTCGTGAATTCGACTTTCGTTAATTCGGAAACCGTGTACTGTGCGATGTCAGTGCACGTTAAAGAACACGAGATGGTAGGAATTTTCGGAGCCCCCCAGCTTCGGCGTCTCTCATAATCATATCGTGGTTTTGGTACGTAAAACCCCACATACTTTTATTATTATTATTATTATTATTATTATTATTATTATTATTATTATTATTATTATTATTATTATTATTATTATTGTTGTTGTTGTTGTTGTTGTTGTTGTTGTTGTTGTTGTTGTTGTTGTTCTTATAGGTAATTCGGGAAGACAGATAATTCGGACGTGTTTCCTGCTTCCCGGCTGGCACATGCATTGTTTAGTGGCATCAAACTCTCGTTAATTCGGTCACATTTGGCCGCAATTCTGGTTAATTCGGACGATCCTTGGAGCGCGCCTAGCGCAAAGCGCCGCAATCATTCGACGCAAAAGAGCGAAAACAGCTTTTGCAAACAGCTGCCAACGAGGCGGCGCTGTCCGCATCGCTGTGTTCATCAGTTAGAGGCCACGGTCTTGGTTCCACGTGCGGATCCGGCACTCAGCAGTTCCGTTCTAACTTGATGTAATGCGCGCGCAATTGTCACAAAACTCAAACATAGCGGAAACTGTTGGAGAGCTTTCAGCCGCGGTCGGCATGCCAGCATAAAACTCGTTTGCTGCATCGCGACTGACGAACTATCAATTGCCGGCCATTTTGCCTGCGAAAGTACTGTCGTCACGAGAGCATGCTTCTGGCCAATGAAACACAGGGGTCTAGCGCCGGGGTCACAATGCGAACGAAGTCACAGGATGAGGAAAATTGCGGCTTTTACACTGATCTTATGCAAAATAAGCAGAGGATATACGTAATCATCAAGAAAATGAAATTTTATTGGTGTAATAGCCAACTGCTTGTTGTTTTCTTGATACTTCCGGCCTTCAGGTAAATTGGGCATTTTTTCCGGTCCCATGAAATTCGAACTGGCGAGCTTTCCCTGTATCTGCATCAGTTTACTCTGGGCTAGAACGTCAGCAAGCTCTAAACATATCAACAGTCGGCGATGTTAAAGGGAAATTGATAAAGATTTGAAGAACCAAAAAAGACGGTTTGGCAATATTTAAAACTTTACAAATAAGTCTCAGGAGATGAGCGATGAAATGGGGCTGTGATGAATTAAAACAAAAAAGAAATATTGGTACAAATGCAACAACGACAGTGTCCTGTTGTCTTTTATTCGCGCGTTGCTCGCACTCTGTTAATCAGTTCATTATTAAGCCGCCATAATAAAGAAACGCAGTCGTGTTGCCTAACACGTAACCGGTCATCTACTTCAATCGCGTTAAGATTGATGCAGCTCTTTCTATCCTGAAAGCTAACTTTTGGACTGTAATCAGGTTAATGTTTACGGCCGCAGACCGTAAGCGTTAGGTTAACGACGGTAATTATGGAAAGGTATTCGTTATGCCTACAAAACTGGTCAAATTTACTGCAGATGTGCATGGAGGAAATGGCGCGGCAATACCACGACTCCCGTCTTCTGGTTCACTCCGTTTCGGAAGCCATAGCGCGGTCCCTGCGTGAGCACTACGTCTGCGAACGCCACAACTCCGAGCGGTTCGCACCAGTCCGCGAGCTGCGCTGCGCCGATGGCCGCTCCAGGGTCACCGTGCTGCCACTCGATGCGTTCTTCGACGTGCACAACCGGACGCGTGGTGTTGCAGCCGCCGACGCCGTCCGCAATTTCATCGTCGGCGTAACCGCGCGAAGCTACGTTGAACAAGCAGGACGCCACTCTGAGTTCCCGGTGCTCCCCGAACGTGCCGTCGCTGGTTCCCCTTTGGGAGGTGAAGCTAGGCGCCTCTGCCCTCGCACCTATGACTTGGCAAAAAAAGTGCACGCGGACCTTGAACAATTATAGTGACGTCCGTGGAGTGTGATAATTAAATTTACGAACTAATGTTAGCGGGATATCAGCGAGTTATCTGGTTTATGTGCGTAGTAAAACTTTTTCGCCTCCGTATATGCGCTTGTCCTGTTCTCTGCTTTCTTCTTTACCAGGGGCTCGGGGGAGCAATGCGGACAGTCGCTCCGACAGGTCCTATACAGGGGGGGGCATGCCCCCAAACTGCGCGACACAACGACAGCACGCAGACTCTGTATACCTTACACTAACTCCCCCAAAGAGCGAATATAATCACAATACAGCCTATATCTTCCCCGCCTCCCTGCCACTCCTAAAGAACTCACTCGTCATTGGTGTCCTTCCCTCTCCCTTCCCCCCAAATAACCCTGGCGCCATCCCTCTGCCCGCCTCCTAGAAGGAGCTTGTGACTTGTCAAAATGGTTGATTGGGCGAGTTGGTGTTCCATGATTGTTTTTCAAGTACGAGCGCGATACGTAGACAGGGACAGGAAAGACACGGACAAGCGCTTGTCCGTGCCTTTCCTGTCCCTGTCTACGTATCGCGCTCGTACTTGAAAAACGAGCTTGTGACGTTTCCTTCGCCACCCTCGCCTTTAGCCGGCGTTATGCCTGCTCTTCCCTTCCTCTGACAACATTTGCCTGTACCGGAAATGCACGCAAAACACTTTCTACTCTGCTTGTTTTCACATACTACACTTCACGCATAATTTGCTGGTCTCTGCTGCTTGTGTTGTGTTGCAATGTTTCCTGTGGGTAGAATAATTCCAACGAAGCGCTTGATACGGGGACACGGCTGCGCAGTGTCGGTAGCTGCATGCGATGCGGGTATCAGCGGCAGAGTTGGCTCCAGGTGTATTGGATCCTGCATAGATCCGGCCGTTGGCGCCATTCGGTGAGCCTGTTTACGCTGCCGGCGCCGCCAAAGTACAACGCGACCGACCCATGTGACATATGTGCGCGCAGCTGTGGCTCATGTGATCCACGTTGGAGCCAATATTCTTCTGCGAAAGGAGTAAAAGAGGCAAGCGAATGCCTGAGCACCGGATTCTGGAACGAACTGTCAAACTGTAAAAATCTAAATAAACCTCTTCTACGCTTCATCGGCTCCTCAGTCTGGTTCCCTCCAATGGCTGCTCTTCTTGAAGACGAGGTTTGCCAGCGCTTGCCTGGACGCGAGGAAAGCAGAGCAGTCGGGAGGGCCTCAACGTCGAACAGCAGTCAAACATCACAACCACGAAACCACCTTGGCGGGTGGAAAGAAATGGTACTCAGCCTCTGCCACTATAGTACTGAGAGGTCTACTATTCTTCGTCCCGACAAAGACGAAAAAATTAATACACGTGGGACGCATGAATCAATGAAAAACTTTATTAATGAGCTTTTCGGCGCCTGTGCCGGAAGGAAGTGGTCCCCTCTTCACGGGAATCCGTATGCGTCTCTCGCCGCCTGGCCCCTGGTAACGAGCCGCAGCTGGTTTTCCAGGGCTGGGCTGGACCGCAAGATCTTCCATCGCTCTCTAAGGGGTGGGAGAGGGTGTCGGAGCATGTTGGGGGGTGGGATGAGAGAGGAGTGGTGGCGGGTGTTTTTGGTTGAAGTTACATACTCCTATCATGTGTTCTAGTGTTCCAGGTTCTTGGCACTCGGGGCATTCCGGCCCGTATTGGCTCGGGTGCATTCTGTTAAGTATTCGGGGGTGCGGGAATGTTTCTGTCTGTATCTGTCTGTATGTTGTCTGTTGCTCCCTCGTCAACTTTGGATGTGGCTCGGGAAAGCATTGCCGCTCCTTGCGGTAAAACTCCACTATGTCTTTGTTGTACAAGTGGCTGGCTCTTTTCATTCTCGGACAACATTCCGCAAGTGTGGCCCGGTGTAACAGCGCTCGGGCCTCTTCGTGGGCGAACTCGTTGCCCTCCATTGCGGAGTGGGCCGGGACCCAGATTAATTCTATCTTTTCCCCTTTCGAGGGTTGCTTGTCTCTAAGCATCCGAAGCACCAAAGGAG
>JALIZH010013542.1:0-132500 GCA_030522465.1 Rhipicephalus appendiculatus
TTTGTATGCGACAATGTCGTGTTCTGAAAACTCAACAAATGAACACATTGGTCAGCCCCTGCAGCAAAATGCGATTTTGTTTAATAAAAGAAATTGTGAACTCTGGAGATTTCAAAAGGAAGGATATTTGGTAATTCATGTTTGATCAAAGTAGGAGCAAGGAAAACAAACGAGGTAGAACCACAGAACACGAGCACTCGCTTGGTTTCATTACACGCCCGTTGAACACGTTTAGTGTACACACAGTTTGCATAAATTAAATAGTACGTCAACAAGGGTAATGTAGGAAACGTGTAAACAAGGCACTTGTCTAATATTCATCAATTTCATTTCAAGGGGGGTACCGGCACAAAATTTCACGGACGAATTAGCCTCTGGGATTGATTCCCGTGAACATGTGTATATTATCTGCAAAATATCAACAGCGAATGTAGCTTGGACGGTATTTCACATGAATTTTGAAGTTTTAATTTTGAAGGTATTGACACCATCAAAAGTGACCCCATGGTGACCCTCTTGTGAGGCATCTAAATCCAAACATACTGTTATGTTGCAATGGATTCCCAGTCACTGTGGCATGGCTGGGAACGAAGAAGTTGACACAGACACGAAAATGGTGCACAGTAACGGCACAATTCACTATTACTAGTGTGACATCAATGCCTTACTGTCTAGCTCTCTGGAGACTTCCATGACACAATTTTGGATAACTGTCACCATCACCAAGAACACCTTTATGGACTTGACTTTGGCCATCTTTTTTCGGCTTCTATTCCAGCTAAGAAGAGACCAGGAAACACTACTGCATAAATTACGGCTGGGTGTAGCGTACCTTTGTAATATTGGACAAGAGCAGAACCTTAACCGCAATATACTATTACACATTATATATACTATTAACCCAATCCTGTGCGTGCACCGAAAGACAGACACATGAATGTGGCATGTATTGTGTAAACTCCCAGCCCTCTTTGGAGGCGAAGGTTTTGGGTGCTTGGAAACACACAGACGAAGCCCAACACAGTTCAAGGTGCCTATTAACACTTTGACACGCTATGTGCACAATTGTGTACACCACTTGTTTTTGCTATTTGTATCAACTAGGCGCTAAGAAAGAGTGAGATATATCGAGCTTTCGGTGAGTTGAACCTCCTGAAAAATAAATTCGTCTTCATTTAACTTCATTTTGTAGTGTACTGTGTATATGATCACTTTTCTGAAGGCACTACCACGTTCGACGTGCCACTTCCTGCGAGCCATGTGAAAAGTATAATTTTTTCTTTGCTCAAAATGGACGTAACCACAAATGAACTTGCACTATATTTCTAGCCTGAGATTTCATTCTACCTATGCCAAAACTGAGCATCAATGACTTCAGGATAAACAGATATTTAATTATAACCTAATTAGGATTAGTTCCTATAACGTACATTAATTAACATATTATGACATTATTTTTGTTGCATAGACTATTGAGTGTCTTGAGATAACGTTTTATCGATTTCACACATTTACAGAAAGTTCTTCATAGGTGGCGTCTGAAAGGGTTAAGGCTTCTAAGCGAGACAGGTTTACATGCTCATCTTTAGAAAATGTGCTACAGTGTAAGAACCTTTGGCCTGTTCAAGGCACTCTATGCACCGTGACTCATTGTGCTATGCCATAGTCAGTGGCGTAGCCAGGGGGTGGCACACCGGGCACGTGCCTCCCCCCCCCTCGAAATTTTTTTTTCGCCATGACATACAGAGCGAAAAATGACCATTTCAAGGAGGTGCCCCACCCGAAATCAAGGTGGTGCCCCCCCCCCGAAAAAAAATTTCTGGCTACGCCCCTGGCCATAGTCACGTGTCATTATACTTCCCTCTTTCTCTGTCTCCCTTTTCCATTTATGCCCATGAAGTGTAGCAAGCTAGGAACTCGCTTTCCTGTGTGACCACTCCTCCTTCCTCTTCATTAAACATGATTTTCTTTATTCTTCTTCGTGTGTGGCTATGAACATACTTGTACACTTGACACGTTTCTGTTTCACAGGCTTGATCAATCAGAGTGCGCAGCACTGTCCGTAGCCCATAGGTCGGCAAATAAATGCGGTGCTCACTCAGACTTGCCCAATAAATATATGTCGTATGTACAGCTCACTCGGACTAAAACTCGCCAAAATTTGCCTCAGATGGACTCACTCGAACTCAGACTCGCTAAAACTTTTCTTAACCTCAATCAGTCGAACTCAAACTCACCAAAATATTACTCATTCGGGCTCACTCAGACTGACGGCTCGATCTCAGTCGGACTGAGTCTGAGTGAGTTTGCCAACCTATGCTGTAGCCTCTTAATACGCTAAGGAAAGCCATCAGCTAGCCTGCTCATTCACGACTCCAAAAGATCCTTCATGATGACAATCAAGCTCCCTACACACACTAGGCAGTTTTTTTTAATCTGGCTGATGCACCACTGGCCTGTTTTCTAAACTCCTCACCCCATACCGCATTCCCTAACGCATCGTACAGGATACATCCCCAGTCAACGAGATCTTGGAGGTGGTCCCACTGTCCGCTGACTGAAGATGTGAATGCGAGACACTGTATGTCCAGATCCTTAAACCTCATTACAACACAACGTCCTCTCGTCCCCTTGAATTGTTAGGATGCGTCGTCCTTCTCCACGGCATTTGTAGCAAAGAAGACTATGGGCATACTGTCATAATTGTCTCACTGGGGGAAGAGGTGTACATGCTCTTAGTTTGTGCCAGTCAAAAGTGACGGTCAGTTTAGACTGCCATACTCCAGAATTGAAAGTAAACTGCGTTACATGACATTTATTTTGGCCATTCGCAGAATGAAATCATGTGGCAGAGATGATTAGGAATGTTACAAATATTGACCACAGAATTCAACTGGAATGGAATACAACAAAAAAGTCTCCTATTTTCTGCTGGCAACAACAACCTGGACAATTTGATACATGTACACCATATGTGACATGGCAGGATTACCTCAGTAACACTGAAATGAATAGAAAGAAAGTACAGTGCATCATGGATGCATCAGCTCGTATGAAACAAAAAAGTTTGTATCATACGAGCAGACGCATCCATGATGCACTGTTTCTTAAGTGCACACTGCGTCAATGAAGCCCTGCAATGAAATTTTACAAGCTGAGTTTTGCGAAGCAACATCTTCCTTGCATTACACTGAGGTGAATGCGAAAGGAACTAGCAAGGTTGGCGCTAGCAAACAAAAGTGCCGATAAACATACAAATTAAATAAAAATGAAAGCAGACAATTACTGGCACGTTTTGTCCTGTTTCATTCACATAGCGTAGTGGTTGTCTTCTTCCAGTCAAAATGCAGCATACATAATGTGGTAGGTACATATGTGTTACAGTAACCACATGGGCCGTAATGCTGGCATCTGAGCACTGCAGTGACCTCAGCAGATACTACAACTATGCTGCGAGTACCCACATGAAAGTAAATAGTTTTGTCCTAATGTATAAATGCAACGTAATACTGCATTTCGTGCAGGAAGTTGGTCAACACTGCTTGTGTCGGTTGCACACAAAATCAAACATTTATGCATGGATGTGCGTCTTTCTCGTACTTATGGCAAGCATAAAATATGTTTCTATTTTTAAAGTCATGATAATAACTGCACCGCAAGCATGCACAAATCATTCCAAGCCAATAACAGCGCAAGCATGCACAGTTTATTCCAAGCTATTCAACACTTGCAGTTTAATACGTCACATATGTTGCCAGAAATTATTGAGATTCAAATGCTTTGGTTTTGCCACTGGCAATCATACAATAAAAGCAACATGCATCATTTGGGGCACAGGATCCTTTTGAAGTGTACAGCATAATGCATAATTTTGAAGGAAATCATATTTGTAAATGTTTTTGAAATAATAAATCGCTTTGTGTAACATGTGACAGCAAAGCGACAGGCAGCACAAAAGCGAGGTGCACTTACTGAATGGCATGTAAGTGTTCGCCATTAGTGACCCTCTTTGTGCATTTATCTATGTAACAATGGCACCACACAGATTTTGTAGAGTCAACCGCACCATGTAGCTGACAACATGTGCTGTTGCTTACATCTACTTTGAACCGCTTTGTTCCAAACCAATAACTGGTATTGTAATTTACAATGTGACTGCAGACGTGCTTCAAGAACATAATTTCGGTTTTGTGTTCGGCCGTGGTACTGGTTCGGTTTGATATCCTACATTTATTTAAACTTTTTGCTCTAAACTGGTAGCAGAAATTTTTCAGTTTGGGTTCAGGCATGTTCCAAGAAAACTGATGTGGGTTCATTCTCACTCATTATTACAGTTTGGGTGCACTTTTTGGTTGGGGTTTAGTGCGGCACCCTGGTGTTACTATAAACAAAGCACGGGCAAATAACTTGCAAAGAAAGCATCTTACAACATGCTGACTCATAAGTACGAGCATGACGTGCACAGTGCCATCCTCAATGAAGAATGAAGACCCACTCAAGGTTACTTTCGGTGCCATAAGTTACCATCGTTGTGATTTGTCAGGCTATGTTACTTAAAAGCTCGTGCCTGGGGCATAGCTGGGATTGTATTTTGAGGAAATTAGGGGTGGGAGGGCTGTATAATCACTATGTATGTATGTCTCTGAGTGTACATGATCACACACATCCAAACTGATAATTTTGGAGGTGTTTCAAACCGACCCTTTGGCTGTGCCTATGGTCTGTACAATGGTAAACAACAAGAGATGGAACAAAGTATTACTGATGATGTGTGGATTTGTATAGTATGTGTGAATGCATGATCAGTTCACATTCAGCACATTGGCTCAGCTGCTGTGGCTTTATAACAACGGAATTCATAAATTCTTTTTATAGTGCTGATGGGGCTGTTCTCATCGTACTTGCGTAGTGACTAGCTTGCTGTTGAACACGATCACAGCATCACATTTGCACGGAACGTATTCATTTTATCAAAGGTGTGCCCAAGAACTATCTGTAGGTCTCTATTGAAACCCAAGAACTGCCTCAAATGTTTTCTTGCTTACCCTATGCTATATACTGTGGAGGCTGCTAATAAACAACTTTGTGTAATGCAACCATTGTCGTCTTTCATGAAAGGATTCAAAAGTTGTGCAGACCAAATAAATGAATTATTTGCCGATAACTTGCAGCAGGTTGCAATTAATATGATAGCACATGTGGCTAAATGTTCTATTCTACCTCATCTGTTGCAACATATGAGCTTTCAGTTCATCATCCATTTAAGCAGCTATGCTAGAAGGCAAACCCTTTCTTCCATGACAGCACTGAACCTATTCCAAAGTTTACTCAGTTGATTAGCGTGGTTTGGTTTGAAATAAAATACAATTACTGGGCAGCTGCGCACGTCATTGAATGCGTTTTCCATATTTTTGTAGCCAGTGCTGACTTTTGACCACTCTATCTCTGTGCTGTACATTTCTTAAATAAAATGTAGAGGCGGATGGTCAGCCACCTGCACCTTGTTCTGTAGGCATTGCTGCCCTCTCTGCATTTGTAAATCTTCGTCTCCAATAAATACATGAATTATATGTTGCACTATACATCACCACTGTGAGAAGAACAAATAACGCAGTGGATTTTCATCCACTGTGTTGTTTCTTCTCATAGTGGTGACGTGAGAAGAAGCCAATAATTAAAATCATTTTGCAATTTCTATGAGGATCCTGTCATAGTCTGGTTCAAGACAAGGGAAGACGACGAGCAACATTTAAAATTACTACAAATAAAAACAGCTTTTCTTTCTGGTAAGGTGTTTTAGCTGAAGTAGCATTTCATAGTAAAAGAACACCAAGGGATAGAGTATTTTACGTATCACAAAAGTAATAAGATCGTCAAATAATCATTTTCTTAAGGTGTTCGTGAAACTGTTCGGCTATATCTGTTCTGCTTTATGAGAAGAGACTGTAGTAGACCGACAAAATGTCTCGCCATGGCAACTCAAAAAGGGCATGCAATTTGCTGATGACGCTAAAAAATTACAGGAGCCATATGGAAAACAGTGACTTCAGACTATTAGCAGAGGACTATTATTGACCGACCCACTACATGTACATTAGTACCACAGCTGAAGGAAAGAATTGGCTTGGCAGGCTAGTAAAGTATGGCTGATATTTGGATGATATTTGAGTAGCTGAAACATTAACAATTTGTAACGCATTATCCATAGGACATCCAGGTGGGTGGAGAGGCCCAGGATGTTGACCCTACCCTCCAAAATAAAACCCTGGTGCTATCACACCAGGGTTTTACCTTAGTGCTACCTTAGTGCTATCATATATTCTCCTCAATGAGGCCGAGTCGAGGTATGTAATGGTCCATATCGCCAGTGTGAAAAGAAGATGAGGTGAACAACAGGAATTTAGCAATGAGTGGATTGTAGCAAAGAAATGGTGAAACCTTCAGATTAGTTAATTCAACAGCACCAGCTGTTTGTCGTGAACAATGTAGACATTCTGTGTTTTCAGCTGCAACAAGGTGTCTTGTGAGGAATGTGAGCAAACATTATGCTTCATATTTGCATTCTTTTGAAAACAAGCTATAGTGTCTCTCATAAAATGCATGACTACTTCATATACACATAGCTGTAATGCCAGCTGTAATGAATCACACATGCTAATCCTTTTCTTCTCTGCTCAAACTTCAAACACTTCAATATGTTATGTATCGAGCTCACTTTGACATTTTAAAAACGCGAATTGGTAAACAGCAGTGGCGTAGCTAAGGGGTGGCACACCGGGCACGTGCCCCCCCCCCCCCCGAAATTTATTTCACCATGGCATACATAGCGAAAAATGGCCATTTCAAGGAGGTGCCCCCCTCCGAAATCAAGGAGCCCCCCCCCCCCCCCGAAAAAAACTTCTGGCTACGCCCCTGGTAAACAGCAAAGTAAAAAGTACTGTCGGCCGCAAAAGCTTGCGGGATCTGCAGCGCGTGGCGGAGCGACGAGAAACTGCATCGCTGCGTCACCTGCCGTGACACGTCGGGTGTTGAGGATATCAAGGCGGCCTCCGCGATAAGATCCGTCAACGGCGCGTCATCTAAACGCGCCGTCGCTAATCGCCGAGGCCGATATCCTCAACACCTGCCCCATCACGGTAGGTGACGGAGCGATGCAGTTTGTCGTCGCTCCGCCACGGGCTGCAGATCCCGTAAACTTTTGCGGTCGACAGAACGTCATCAAACCACGCACAATAATACACACCCGCGCTCAAACATAAACAGCACTGACCAGTCAGGACGATTCTACAACATTAGAACTTATTGCAGGGTCAGAACTCGTTTGGCTGTTTGTAGATAACATCGCGGCATCGGAGCGTGCAATGCCGCTGCCGCCGTAAGCCTTTTCTTCATTGTAATAAAAATCGTTTGTGCGCGTTTGCGCCAGCCTTCCTGCAAGCTGTAAAAGATCGCCGTCGCGCCGAATGCAACCGAGCGATACGAGTAGTGTGCGGTAAGAACAACGATAAAACGATAACAAAAAGTGGTGCGCATAGTATCCCTCGAACAAAGATGACCACGGCGAAGCAACACATGCGGCCGAAAAACACGATCTTGGTTGGTCGGTTGATCCTCAGCTGAGAATGCAAAAGCCTCGTTTTCATCATAAACGCGGCGGCTTGAACGCACTAGTTCAAGAGTATGCCAGCGTCGTCTGCTGTTGGTGATGGTTGCCGACCTCGAAAACTGTAGCTCCGCGGAACGGTTGCCAGCCTCAACAGTCGTCGCGTCGTCCAACCAGAGTGCGCATTCAGAGCCGCTCATGCGGCTAGCGCGTGGGTTGCATTTTGGTGCCGACCCGCTCTTTCGCTCTCCGCTTGCGGGCGGCAGGGGTCCCGCCACGTGTGGTGCGGGTGTGCGGCGAGCGCGTGTACAGTCCCTAAGGGAATACGCGTACTAACGTTTGTGCCTTTTGTAATGGGTTGACGGCTTTCAACCAAAATGTCGTTATGACATTCCCATTTTCTGACGCCCGATGGCAATGTACGCTTGTACCACGCAATATTACTGCGATATTACATGTTGTATTGTGACGCTTGTATACAGGACGCGTGTGTTTGTAAAGCATGAAAGTTATTTTCACTGCATTTCCAAGCTGAGGAAGTTATTTTACATGTAATCCCAAGCAGAAGCGTGGCTATGTGGTAGAACACCTGCTTGCCATGCAGACGGCCTGGGTTCGATCCTCACTCGGACCCGGAGATTTTTATTATTATTTTGTTTGTATCTTTCTCGATTTTTCGGTCACGAATAAGGTGATGATTTTTCGCTCACAACGAACGACGCCGACGCCGACACCGACGCCGGCGCCGGAATTTCAGCGAAACGAGCTCTTTAACGCTATCGCGTTAATAGCGTCTTTAAGCCACGATGCTGCCTCAGACATAGCGGGTATGGACCAGGCGCGGCATGGCATCTTGTACATACATTGGGGCGTCCTCGCTCTTGGAAGTGACACGACTTCCGTGTACTTCAAAGGAGCGACAGCGAGAAGCACGCAGCCTATTCTATTAAAGGAGAAGCATTTCTATCTATCTATCTATCTATCTATCTATCTATCTATCTATCTATCTATCTATCTATCTATCTATCTATCTATCTATCTATCTATCTATCTATCTATCTATCTATCTATCTATCTATCTATCTATCTATCTATCTATCTATCTATCTATCTATCTATCTATCTATCTATCTATCTATCTATCTATCTATCTATCTATCTATCCGTCCACGACATTGGGCTTTCCTGGCCGTTTCGTTTAGGGGATGTATACCAAAACTGGTGTGGCATACTATGACTATATTACGAGCATAAATGACAGGTCCTTACATGAAAATCATGATATGCATGTCATAAATGGCACACTTACATGTCATGTTCATGGTCTGCTCACGGCCAGTTCGATAGTTTGATATACACCAAATTGGTATTGCGCGACGTGACTTTATGACGAACATAAATGACTGGTGGTAACAAGAAAATCGCGACATACATGTACTGTACGGCATGATTCACATGTCACGCTCGTGGTGCGCTCGCGGGCTGTTCGCTAGCCTGATATGCCCCACAATTTGTATTGCACGATGTGATTGTATGGCGAACTTAAATTACGGGTCCTAAAATGCAAATTTTAGCATGCGTGTCATGTATAGCATGATTTACATGACACTGTCTTAGTACGATTGTGGCGATTTTGTTAGCTGGATATAAATCAAAACTGATAGGGCATGACATGAGTGCGTGACGAACATAAATGAAAGGTCATGCATTGTATGTGCCAGAATGCGCGTTTCATGAGCATGGTGTATACCAGAGTGTCACGCATGGAACTATTGCATAATTTATTTGTTGTATGTTTCATTTGTTAAAGTACACTTTATTGAATATTTTATTTGTTGTTGCATTAATTGCTACATGTAATTATTCGTGAATTCTTGCCACTTATCGCAAGATTGCATTCAAGGAGCATAACTTCGACAATGTGACCCACGAGATCATCCTATGCCACTTGTCGCAAACGGGCTGTGGGCGTAATACTTTCCGTTATGTCACACAATTCCTCACAAATCGGCAATCCTATATACGGCTACAAGACACAGAACTTGGGCCATATCAGTTAGGCACACGAGGGACCCCACAGGGAGCGGTTTTGTCCCCATTATTATTTAATCTGGCCATGATGAAGCTCCGCACCCAGTTGGCTGAGGTCGCCGGTGTGCTGCACGCGCTGTATGCGGACGACATCACCATCTGGGCAACACAAGGATCGGTTGGAGAGATTGAGACCAACCTGCAACAAGCGGCAGCTATTGTGGACGAATACGCGCGCCGCTGTGGTCTTGAATGCTCCCCGAGCAAATCGGAATTCGTGCACCTTCGCCCAAACTGGAAGTGCACAACCAAAATTGCCCTCTCCCTACTTAGCGGAGTGATACCCGAACGCGAGGAAATCGGCGTGCTGGGGTTTTTCATTCATCAAAGACGCGAAATTGACACTACCCTACACAAGATCCGTAAGGTGGGTGACCAGGTGGGCCGGATGGTTCGTCGGGTATCCACTAAAAAGGGGGGGACTACGATGCAAAGATGCCCTGCGGCTGGCTAATGCGTTCGTCACCAGCAGAATTTTATATTCGGCTCCCTACCTCCACCTACGCAAATGCGATGAGGATGCCTTGGATGTAGTTCTCCGCAAGGTTTACAAGAGAGCACTCGATCTCCCCATAACGACGTCCAACCCGCGTCTCCTTGGTTTGGGGATGACCAACACGTTTGGGGGAGTTACGAGAGGCTCATCTTAACAATCAATACTTGCGCCTCAGCAAAACACCTGCGGGGAGCCGCCTTGTGACCCGATTGCATATATCCCCCGTTACACAGGCGGAGGAACGGGTCCGCATTCCCGAAGCTTGGCGCTTCGCACTTCAGGTACGACCCCTTCCGCACAACATGACTAGAGGCACCCATGATGGTCGCCGTCTTGCGTGGGCGGAGGCTATCTCTCAACTATATGGTGATAAGCCAGGTGTCTTCTATGTGGATGCTGCCGGCCGCACCATGAGGGTTCGTACATGGCGGCCGTCATCCAACCGAAACACTACAGTTCAAGGCCTTACTTTCCGTGCCCCAACATTACATTTGCGGGGGGAGATCGCCATTGCACTGGCCGCCGCAGATCCAGAGTCCCGGGTCATTATCACTGACGCCAGGGGCGCCTGCCGCAATATTGAGCAAGGGTATATTCCATACCGCACCTTCAAAATCCTCCACGCTTGCGAGTATACAGGGTATCCAACCCGTCGTACCATAGTGTGGGCTCCAGCTCATGCGGGTCTTGAGGGAAACGAGACAGCCGACGCTGCCGCCCGCGCGCTTACTCACCGGGCATCGCCTCATCCGCAGCCAGATCAGGAAACCGATTTCAATCCGGCCACCACCTTTAGAGAGATCACCTCTCTTTATCAATCTGCCCATGGCCTCTATCCCCCCCCCATTTGCAAAGGCCTCACCAGGGCGGAGGAGCGCTGGCTTCTCCGCCTTTTCACCAATACTGTGCTGTGCCCGGCAGTATTAAAACATTTCAATTCGACCTTCTCGGGCGCGTGCCCGCACTGTGCGGAGGAGTCTTGTGACACCTACCACATGGTGTGGGCATGCCCCTCCAATCCTACCTACCCATCCCACCCACACCCCACCCGGGAGGACTGGGAGGCTGTCCTGCTCGGCTGCTCCGACCTCCAAGCCCAACAGGCATTGGTGACTAGAGCCCGGGCCGCCGCGGCAGCTACAGGGATACCGGACTAGGGGGCGTACCGGACTAGTGTTTGTGAAGGGCGGGCCCATCCGGCTCGTCCCGTCCACACCTCTCGCTGTATATAGCTTAATAAATGTTTTCCACCACCACCGCCGCAGCACAAATGACGCTCGAAAATGATGCATAGGTATACACAGGACAAGCGTGAACTAACAACTGTCATAGTTCTTACGTGTTTGTATTTGAGCAACGCGCTGCGAGGATCCACAATGCAGAAGCCGACGCTGTTGTTGTTGTTGCCTCTGACATGGCAACACTCAGGGGGACTAGCGAAGAATTGATTATATGATACTGTTAGACATTTCGACGCTGTTTGATATTTCTTTTTCTTTAAAACTGCGGCACGTGGAATGGCCCCTCTGCGTCTCCTGCCACGCGGTGGCGTCTGACGTCAAGTGTGCCCGGCGTTCTTCTTTTTTTCCTTCTACATCATGAGTGGTACAGAACATAGAGTTTCCTATAAATACAATAGAGGGAACTCTGGTGCTAGGGTCTACGGGGGCTGTAACACACGGCGCTTCAGCCAGCACGGGAATCATGGGTATAGTACACAAATTTGCCTAGTCTTGCCTAGTCTTCGTTCTTTTGGCTGCGTGTGGCCTGAATTCGCTTTGCCGCAATACGAAGTTCAGCAGAGGTTTAGCAGTTACGCTTCACCACCTTGACCTTTTTAAGCTCACAAATTCAAATCGGCTCACGAAGTTCACAACGGTTTATTCTTTTTTCCGAAACAGAACGAAAACGCAACAATAAACAAAGCCACAAGTGCGTTTGAAGCCGGAAGCACGAAGACTTAGGCAAATTTGTGTACTACCCATCATTCCCATGGTGGCTGAACGATCACAGCGCCAGAGGCCCCTCTAGTTAATTTTAAGAAACTCTGGTGCAGAAGGGGGCCACTTTTTCGTGCGCGTCTCAAGGGCAGTTTTCAATTTGAAAGAAAGTGTAAAAGCGTTGCGTGATAGAAAACACGCTCAAGCTGTTCCGAGATCTGCGTACCGCGAGAGGCAAATGGTGCATATGAATATTTTCTTAAACTGCGTGAGAAAACGAGGACACAAGTAACAGAACACCGCCACCTGCGCTGGTGGCGTTCTGAATGTTTTCTTACTTGTGTCCTCGTCTTCTCGCGCAGTTTACGAAAGTTTGTCGCAATGAACCAACTAGCCTGCCAGAACGTATTATTGAAGTACATATGAATAATATTATCTGGCGTTTTACGTCCCAAAACCACGATATGATTATGAGAGACGCCGTAGTGGAGGGCTCCGGAAATTTCAACCATCTGGTGTTCTTTAACGTGCACTGACATCGCACAGTACATGGGCCTCTACCATTTCGCCTCCACCGAAATGCGACCGCCGCGGCCGGGATCGAACCCGCAGCCTTCGGGTCAGCAGCCGAGCACCTTAGCCACTGATCCACCGTGGCGGACAACTGCATGTGAATAGCACGCCGTTATATCGCCGGCACAAGTATGGCACGTGGCTGTGTTGGCTAGCGCAGCAGGCTGCGGAGAGAGGCGTCGCTGGTTCGAATCCCCGATCAAGTGCTTTGAAATTTTTTCTGCTGATTTATTTTATGCCTTTTTTTGTATATATAAATGTAATAAAACTTCACTTATTAACTGAACACAAGAGACTCCATCTTGTTCTATCGAACTTCTTCTTTATTGTCTTTCCCCCCCGGCCCCTTGTCTTGTTGTCGTGTTTCGACCTCAAAGTCAAATTGCTGAAGTTCCCCCACCCAACGGGCTATCTTTCCTTTCAATTCAGCCATCTTTAAAATATACGTTAGGGCTTCGTGGTCTGTATAAAGCTTGAACTTCGTGCCTTCCAAATATGACCGGAAGTAGCGGACGGCTTTTAAAACAGCGAGAGCTTCTTTTTCTGTCGTCGTGTAGTTTAATTCAGCCTTGTTGAATGTGTAGCTGTAGTATCCAACTACACGAAGCTGTTGGTTTTGTGGTCGTGATGAATCTCGCTGATACAAGACGGCTCCCATTCCATAGTGGGAAGCATCGGTGTTTAATTCGAGGGGCAGCGAGAAGTCTGGTAAACACAGCACTGGATCAGAAGAAATTATGCGGACCAATTCTCTGTAGGCGTCGTCACATTCTTCTGTCCAACAAAAGGGGACATCCTTCTGCGTCAGTCTAGCGAGGCAGCGACTTTTAAGAGCATAATCTTGAATGAAAGCTCGAAAATGACCCGCCAATCCAAGAAATACACGAAGGGAGTGTATATCGTACGGCTTTGCTAGTTTTGTAATCCGAATTACCGATTCCTCTTTCGTGTTCTTTGTTGTTCCATCTAAAACTCTGCCAAGAAAGGTGACCTTGGTTTTGAAGTACTCACTCTTCTTGAAATGAACTTTTAACCTAGCATCAGATAATGCTGTCAGAATATGAGCCAGGTGTTCTTCATGGAGCTTTTCACTTTTAGAGTAAATGATGATGCCGTCTACATAGACATTGCAAAAGCGTCCAATGTAAGGGTCCAATACTGCGTTCATCATTTTCTGAAACCAACTCGGTGAGTTTTTCCATCAAAAAGGAAGGCGGTTATATTCATATATGCCAAATGATGTTGTGAAAGCAGTGTATTGCTTGGTGTCTTCTTGTAGAGGTACCTGCCAGAAGCCCTTGCACAGGTCTATGCGAGAAAAGCAGGTACAGCCTCCAGTTTCATCGATGATGGTGTCGATCCTCGGCATTGGAAAAGGAATCAGCAGTGTCTGGCTGTTTACTGCTCTGTAATCCGTGCACAGGCGCCAGCTGCCGTCTTCCTTTGGAGCAATGGTGATAGGTGAGGCAAATGGAGACACCGACGGGCGAATTACTTTGGCCTCTAACATCTTTTGAAGTTCTTCCTTTAGCCACGATTTCTTCTCCCGCGTCAAGTTATATGGTTTTTTCTTCACAACTGTTTTGTCGTGAAGCTGGAATGGAACCTCGAACTGTGTAGTCGCCGGTGGATATCCTCCCAAGCAAACCAGTTCGGGGTACAGTTGCGGAATCAGACTGTTTTTGTTCGGAATCTTTAGGTGGTCCTCTTTGTTTCCCGGCACCACTTTGTCAGCTTCTTTATCGACAGACACTTCATCATCCCAATAAATATTCGATCTCAACAACCTCATATCTGGACGCGAAAGGAGAAAGTCGTACGCCACAGCGTCTATAACTAGTGCAACAATTTCTGCAGTTTTAGACTGGTACGTTACTTTCAGACGTGCCCACTCGCAATATTCTTTCTCGCTTCCATCATATCCACGCACAAGAACCGACCTTCCCCGGAACACATCTTGAACATTAGCATTGCTTTTCTTAAGGATAGATACAGAAGCCCCGCTGTCTATCAGTGCTCGTAAGCGTCGTCCATTGACCTCGAGGTCTATATGCAACAAGCTTGAAGAAGTCAAACAAACAGTCTCGTTTTGTGTCTTAGGGTCAGACTGAAAACCCTCATTTATTAGTTTTTTTCTAATCTGTGCGAAATGCGTTCCTCAGTCATGGACTCCATCTCGGTAGTGTGCAACGACTCACGGTGACTTGCCTCTTGCGAAGACTTTGGTGGCTGGGCACGAAACCCCCTGCTTCCTGATGCTCCTGTCCCTTGAACATCTCGATGCGACTTTGTTGTCCGCTCCGTCCAATGACAGGCCACATCTTGGAGTGACTGCAGCAATGTCTCCAGAGTTTTCGGCGTTCTAGCTTGAACCTGTCGTTGCAATTCCCAAGGTAAGCCGTGTATGACGAGTGTTATAATGGAAGTCAGTGGAAGGTCCGGCTCTGCAAGTAGGAGCAATCGACGCTTTTCAAAGAAATACTCGATCACTGGTCCAGACCTGTAGCGGTAGAAGATGGCTTGATCCCATCGCTCAAGCGGGCTCCCACGGAATGATGAAATGAAGCTCTCCTTCCACGTGCTCCATGCATCACATTCATGTCCTATGATACGCAACTCGTACCATTTTCGTGCGGTGCCAGTTAAAAACGGGAGCATATGTTTCACTCGTTGTTCATCGGTGATCCAGCCGTTGTGTTTACAGGCGTATTAAAAGAAAGTAATCCATGCCTCTGGATTGCCCGACAAACTGTCAAACGGTTCAGGTTTCACAACCTCGGTAGGACCGCTGTCTTTCAGGCTCAAAGCCGACAAAAGGGTCTGAATCATTTCATTTTGTTGGCAAACTTGTTTTTGCTGAGCTTGAATCGCCTGAAGAACAACGGAGAGGTCTGCATGAGAAGTTGGCTCCGATGCAGCTGGCATCTCTAGTTTGGATGTCACAAGGCGGTTGAAAAGGGAGACTTGAAGATTTAACTTCACGGACCCTTTTTCCAAGAGTTCGTCTAGAGACATGGACGCCTTCTCGAGAACTGTTGAGATCAGCTCACCTGTCGTCACGTCGACGGGAAGATCAGGCTGCCCGTGAAGACCAGGCTGCCCGTGGCTGGCTGAACGAAGAAGGTAACCCACATCATGGATCGTCAAAGCCGACTGCGCCAAAATATGTAATAAAACTTCACTTATTAACTGAACACAAGAGACTCCATCTTGTTCTATCGAACTTCTTCTTTATTGTCTTTCCCCCCCCGGCTCCTTGTCTTGTTGTCGTGTTTCGACTTCTTCTTCTTCTAAGTGTAGGTCGCTCGGATTGCTTCAATAAATACATATACATATCCGGCACATGACGGCGACGACAACGGCGAAAATCAGCCGAGAGTGTCCATAAATTCCTATCGCAATAATAAAAATTGGGGAACCCTTAAGCTTCGCCTTTAAGAGTTGAAAGCGATAGCGATATCCTGTCCCTAGTGCGTACTTCTATCACTTAGTGCATACTATATAATGGGTAGCATGTTTTAAACCACGAGCAATTATGCGCGGGAAATGCGGGAAATGTTTTCGAACTTGCTATGCACCCACTACGTCAGGGGTCTCAAACTCACCTCAGCCGCAGTCACGAAATTTCGTCCCGCAAGGGCAGGAGCAGCAAAGGAGGTAGGAGCGTGGGGGGGGGAGTTTGTACAGTTTGCTAGGAAAAGCTGTCATTTGAAAGAAAACTTTCCCATATCTCATATACAGTTCATTTCTGAAGTAGATGTGGTGTCAGGATTCCAACATGTGGCTGCCGATCCCCCACATGACTCAAATCTGGGCGCCGGTTGGGAAATATGAGTTGTGTTTCACGGTTATGCTTCAAAACAATGTGAACGCGTGGGATGCCTCACGGCGACAATGCCTTAAACCAGTCAGGCCTGCGTTGCTCACGAACATGCTTATAAGAAAATTAAAAAAAAATGTGGGGTGCAGACACTCATGTGTCCCTAGTGAAAAAAATTCGTATGTACGGAAGATACGGATCCGTACATACGGAATTATGGTATTACGGATCCGCATGATACGGATCCGCATAATCCATATCCGCATAATCCATATATATGGATTATACGGATCCGTATCCTCCGTATATGCGGCTTCCATTTATACGGAAATATGGTAATATGGATGCCATAATACCATAGTGATTTTGGTTTAGCGAGTCCATACAATGGAGACAAGGTCTTCCATTAAGTCAGAACTTGTTGGAGGACAGCTTAATCGAGCGATCAAAGTAAACTGAGTAATATTTATTCTGCACATGTACGCGCAGAATAAGCCTACACGATGTGCACTGTCAGATGACAACACCCTCGCATGCACCACGCAAAATAACTACAAAGAATACGCCCTGTCAGAAAAGACGACACCCTGGCACACACCCCCACACACACACTTGTTCACGTCTGCCACCACTGGTTATGCTCCATGTGTCGAGAATGTAGAAACAGTGGCAGTTCTCACACGCACAGTAAGCATAAACAATGCACACTGTCAGGCGACACGACACCCGGGCACACACCAATCAGAATAAGCATAAACAATGCGCACTGTCAGGCGACACGACACCCGGGCACACACCAATCAGAATAAGCATAATCAATGCACACTGTCAGATGACACGACACCCTGGCACACGCCACAACACATGCACTTGTTCACACCTGCTGCCATTGACCATGCCAGATATGACGGGAATGTAGAAACAGCAGCAGATCTCACGCGGCACTGCAAATCACGCGGCACTGCACGGGTATATCAGTAAAGAATCGCAGCAGCAAGGAAACGTCGCAAGCGCAATTGCTTAGACGCGGCAGCGTGCGATACACTGGCAGAAGCGCCTCAAGCCCCGAAAGACAAGCCCAGTGTAGGTGGCGGCGCGCCGCGGTGGAATGTAACGTAATACCATGGTGGGTGAGAGGGAAAGACGACGGTCGCCGAGGGAGCGTTTGACGGGCACAGAAAGTATAGAGGAGGGGAGGGGAGGCCCCTCCCTCTTAGGTGACAAGAGGAAAAAGCCCCCCCCCCACCCCCCGTGCACTCGCCTGTGGTCATGGGTTCAGGTAGAACACCATGCTTTCCGTATACTACTATTGCCACGTGGATCTTTCCGCATAGCGCATACGGATTCCGTTTGTTCTTTCCGTATCCCATGCGGTTTCCGCATGTTCCGTATCATACTTTCCGTATATTCCGCATCGCCGTATGAGTCTATCCGTATAACAGATACGGCATCCGCATGTTACTTAAGGCTACATCCGTACGCCCATACGGAATTCCTTATGTACCATATGATACTTCCGTATGTTCCTTACAATTTCCGTAAACAGCCGTATACGTCCGTACAAAATCCATATATTTTATACGGAAAATATGCGGAACCCGTATGTTTTCCGTATGACGGCATGCGGATTTTTTTCAGTAGGGGTGGGCCGCGGGCCGCAGCCGAGAGCCTCGAGGGCCGCATGCGGCCCGCGGGCCGCGTGTTTGAGACCCCTGCACTACGTGGTCTCAAGCAGTGTTGTACACGTTCCTCTAAAACAGGAACGAAAGCTCGTCCCTCGTTCCTTCACAATTTCGGAACGAGTTCCCGTTACAAGTTCCTCAAATGCAAAAGGAACTCGTTACAGTTACATTTCCAAAATTGGAACGTATCGTTACATTAACGTTACAATTCACATTTTAATAAATATATGGTGTCGGATAATCCTGAGGCAAAATAAAGTGAGAAATTTAAAGTTTCCATCAGGCTACATATATCAAACGAACTTAACACTGCCGACAACAAGTTATCCATAAGTAAAGAAATCTAAACCAACGCTCCTAGACAGTTTTTTCCGAGAACACCGGCCTTACTATACATACATGTAACTGCAACTTTCGTGCTTGTCTAATTCAAGTCCAACACATGTGGCACTTTTCAACGTCGTTCTTCAAAGGCGCAATCAGGATACTGCACTTCTCATATTCAAATAGAAATCTTCACCAATGCGGCAATATAATCGAACTTCTTGCACAGGAAATCGCATCGAAAGGGACAATACTTAGGCGTTTAATGAGTGCTGATTCAATTATATCAGTGTGAGCAGAAAATAATGTTCAGGATACACATTTGCACCGTAGTGATGTCGCGGTTCACAGTCAGCGAACATATTTCTGTATATTTCGTCCTTTCACTTTCTATATTTTGTTCTCTTTCTTGCCTTTCGTTCTCTTATTTTTTTCTTTCTCTTTCTTTATATATTTTCGCTAACTTCCTCTCTCTCTCTGTCTCTCTGTGTACGTTCGCTGGCCTTCCTTTTTTTTCTTTTTCTATGTCTCTATATACTCGTTTTCCCCTTCTCCTTTCGCTCCTCCTCACCATCACTAATCCCTCCCAACCCCCTTGATATATTGTACTGTACAAAGATATGCTATACTCTTCTAGCGTGCGTGTATGTTGCAGAAAGACGCATAGCCAATAATTTCCTCAACAGCCTACTTCATTAGTATATGGTCACTAAGCTAAGAGATGCCTACGAGCAAATGGAAAGTCGGCCAGAATGGTATATTGCATTGGCGAAGTGTTTATCCTTACCATCGTTCTAGTGTAGAATTTGGTGTATTCGCTCTAGAGATGAATGCGAATTCTTCAGTACTATGTGTTTGTCGTTGGGTCGCGATACGAGCAAAATGAACATATTAGTTCCCTGTCGGTATTGAATTCTTCAAAGTGCCATGCCTATGTTGAATGAATACCATGAAAGAAAAAAATCCCCCCATCTCCCGCTAAAGGGAACCATGTGTGGAAGCGAAGCAGCGGGGAGATAATTAGCTTGAGCGAAAGGAACGTCGCCGCTCTCATCGCGGCGCTGCACAGTAGAGAGAATGAGGCGCGCGCGCTCCGTCATTTTCATACCGCGAACTACCGTGGCGCCCCCCAATGGAGTATGCAGCTGTCACACCACCTGTCGTGCGCGCCGCTCCGTAGAGGATTTCTAGAGGAAAGGACGGGGGGGGGACCGTAGGAGAGGAGCAGGGGACGTGCATGCGCTGTGGGGGTGTGAGACGCGGGAGCCGCTCCGTAGAGTAGAGGATTCCTAGAGTAGAGGAAGGGGGTACGAGAGCATAGAGGAGGGGACGCGAATGCGCTGTGGGGGGTGTGGGACGCGGGAAGGAGGGACGGACTAAGCCCCTCCAAACACATGCAAGCAATATTAAGCAATTGAGTCAACCTGGGCGACAGACACCACCTCCCTAGCCATTGCTAAGCAGCCTCTCTGTGCTCTCGGCCATGACTCAAGGAATGGGGTCAACCTGGGCGACAGGCACCACCTGCCTAGCTATTGCTAAGCAGCCTCTCTGTGCTCTCGGCCATGACTCTGATGACTGTGATAGGGTTGACGGTCTTCATATTACTACAGTGTTCTGGTTCGCATAATGGGTGCTTCCCTACTTCATGAAAGTGGCCGGACGCGGGACGTGGGACACGGGACGCGGGACGGGGGGATGCGGGACGGACATAGCCCCCGAGCATAAGATGCTTCGCATCTAAAACATCACAGCATATCCGCGGAGTGAATGATGATGAGTGGGCGAAGCTCCTGAGGTACATCATCAAAGACGTGATGGTGGTCGGTTGCATGTGGTCAAACGATATGCATGTGAGACCATATCGCGATGCCATGTGTTGTATGGCATCGCGATCCTCATCGTCATCAGCGTCATCGTTATGACGCTGATGTGTTGTATGGCACGCTGACGTGTTGTGTGGCACGCTGGCGTGTTGTATGGCACGCTGCCATACAACACGCTGACGTGTTGTATGGCATCGCGATCGTCATCGTCATCAGCAGGTGGCTACTACTACAAACATGGGACGCACGACCCACGGGATAAGGAGCTTCGCCCCTAAAAAAAGCTAGATAGCCGAGTGGTTACGACGCTCGCCTTCAGATCGTAGATAGGCGGTGTCGAATCTCGCCTCGCCGAAAACTTTTTGTAGCCAAGAATTTATCTCTTTCTCTATATCGCTTCCTCTCGCTCTCTGTGCTCGTTCTCTCACCCCATCAGAGTTATTGCATCCCGCGCCGGACAAATCAGCGGCCGTGTTCTGGGAGCGAAGCCGACGAGGAAGAGGACGGCGATGAAGAAGAGAGCATGTGCCGGTTCTTGATGACAATAGTTTTCTTTCTATGACACCCGGAAACCTCGAGCATAACCTAATTAGACCTTTCTTTTCAATTTACAGCACTTACCAATAAGCTGCCAAAACTTGTCAATAGATACCATTAACTGAAATATGAGAGTAAAAAATCAACTTTTCATCCCGCACGTGGTCAGTCTCGGCGTTTTTCGCTTCCCTGCGCCGCCGCCGGGTGCCTTGAAGTAAAAAACTTCCCCATCTCCCGCTAAAGGGAACCATGTGTGGAGGCGAAGCAGCGGGGGAGATAATTAGCTTGAGCGGGAGGAACATCTCCGCTCTCGTTTCACGGCAGCGGTCCGGACGCTCATCGCGGCGCTGCACAGGAGAGAGAATGAGGCGCGCGCGCTCCGTCATTTTCATACCGCGGAACTACCGTGGCGCCCCCAGCGGAGTATGCTGCTGTCGCACCACCTGTCGTGCGCGCCGGTCCGTAGAGGATTCCTAGAGGAGAGAAAGGGGGTGAGCGTAGGAGAGGAGAGAGAGGGGGGAAGGGACGCGCATGCGCTTTGGTGGTGTGGGACGCGGGAAGGAGGGATGGACTAAGCCCCCCTCCAAACACATGCAAGCAAGATCAAGGAATGGTGTCAACCTGGGCGACGGACACCACCTGCCTAGCCATTGCTAAGCAGCCTCTCTGTTCTCTCGGCCATGACTCTGATGACTGGTAGTTGTTGACGGCCTTCATATTACTAAAATGTTCTGGTTCGCATAATGGGTGCTTCCCTACTTCATGAAAGTGGCCGGACGCGGGACGCCGGACGCGGGAAGGACGCGGGACGGACATAGCCCCGAGCAAAAGATGCTTCGCATCTAAAACCAGGATGCGTCGTAGTCGCGTGATAGGCGAGCGCTATATTTTCGCGCCTCACACGGTCGCCCATCCGCCCTGTTCTGCATGATGTGCTGCGTGCGTGCGATTAAACTCACTGGCACGCGGCCTATTTGAGCTGGAGCTTGAATTAAATATGTTGGCGCTTGGATTAAATGTTTGGCACATGGATTAAATAGTTTAGCGCTCAGATTATTTCAATGGCGTGCGGATTATTTTAGCTGGCACTTGGATTAAAGTGAGCGGGAAAACCTGTAGTTCCAAGAAAGTCGTTCCTTGGAACGCCGTTCCGTACAACACTGGTCTCAAGGGAATACGCGTAGTAACGTTTGTGCCTTTTGAAATGGGTCGACGGCTTTTAACCAAAATGTCGTTATGATATTCACATGTTCTGACGCCCGATGGCAATGTACGCTTGTACCACGCAATATTACTGCGATATTACATGTTGTATTGTGACGCTTGTATACGGGACGCGTGTGTTTGTAAAGCATGAAAGTTATTTTCACTGCATTTCCTAGCAGAGGAAGTTATTTTATATGTAATCCCAAGCAGAAGCGTGGCTATGTGGTAGAACACCTGCTTGCCACGCAGACTGCCTGGGTTCGATCGTCACTCGGACCCGGAGATTTTTATTATTTGTTTTATTTTCATCTTTCTCGATTTTTCTGTCACGGAGATGATGATTTTTCGCTGACAACCAACGACGCCGCCGCCGACGCTGACACCGACGCTGGAATTTCTGCAAAACGAGATCTTTAACGCTGTCGCGTTAATAAACAGAAACATTGAAGGTGTTGATTACAGCGTTGCTTTTTATTTTACGAATGATGCGGCACACATTTGAGTCGGCATATCACGCACGATTATGTTGAATGTTGTCATGACCAGTTGGTGAGTCCTCTGCGATATGAACCTAGCAGATTATCGGGTAGTGGTTTTGTCGGATCAAAACAAACGCCGTTGCTTCCTCCTATCTGGTTCGTTGGAAAACAGCTACACCAAGGACTACAGCCAGTCGGGCACTTCTTTGGGTTACACTGCAAGAAAAAGCCATGATTATTTCGTTGTCTAGGACAGCATACGTTAGCTTCCTCAGGTTTCCCTTTACGAACGCGCGTGATTAACAAAGAATACATTCTGCGTCGTATAAGGTGTATGAATGCTCTATAAAGGTCGTTTGCTATCCTGGCTTAGATATATATATGCTTTAGAATGATCGCTGCCTTCACAAGCTTTTTGAATGAATTTTCAACTTTTTTGATCACTGGCTTTACTCAACAGAAAGATATAACAAAACATAGACGTTTCGCCACCTATACGGGTGGCGTCGTCAAGTACACAAATGACACCAGATGAGAGAATACATGATACTTATATCTTGCCGTAAACATCCGGCAGAGGGCCACGATTACTATTGCATGCTGACTGATTACGATGAATGAACCATGATTCCACAAATTTCCTTGGGCCCCATCGTTGTTCCCGCGCCAGCGTCGTCGCATTATCGAGATCAAACACGTGTCCTTTCGTCATGCAGTGGTCCACTAATTCTGTTTTAGCTCGTGTGGCATGTGTGGCCTTCGTAACGTCCCTTGCGTGTTCCTTGAGGCGGGTACGACGTCGTCGCCCCGTCTCGCCGATGTAGGTGGCATCACAGTCCATGCAGTCGACCTTGTATATAACTCCGCTTTGTTCGTCCGGGGGGTCGCGGTCCTTTGGTTTTGGGAACACATTTGCCAGGGTGCGCATGGGCTTAAAAATAGTACGAACACCCAAAGTCCGCAAGGCCCTACGCATGTATTCTCTGATCTGATGCCATTTGTGTACTGACGATGCCACCCGTACAGGTGGCGAAACGTCTATGTTTTGTTATATCTTTCTGTTGAGTAAAGCCAGTGATCAAAAAAGTTGAAGATGAACTCCCCTGGCTTTTGGAACATTTTTTTGAATGAATGTTCACATTCTTTGTTCAGTTTATTTCTTAGGCGTTTTTGCAAATGACCGTCGGAGACCCGTCTGCACCATTACGGTGTTTATTAGAGCAGCAAAAAACCCATAAAGAAGAAGAGGAGGCATGCGCCAGGAGCTAATAACCAAGAAAATACTAGATATCAAACTAATGATATCATGTACACAAAACTGGCACTTTCAGTTTCGGTTTCGGGCATGATGTGTGGTCTAACATTTTTTCTTGTGTGGACGATGAAAACACAGCACCGGCCAAACAAGGCTCCCGTGTGGGAGTCGGAGCGTCTTTTTAAAGGGCGCCTCACCACCCCGCATTCAAAGACGAGGGAGTTGTTCCCTCCTCGCCTTCGCTACCCTTCCTTCAGGCGATATGTCCTCCTCGCCACTTATTTCTTAAAAGCACGTGAACAATGTCAGCACTAAGCGCTCGAGCCTATCAGAATTTCTTGCTGCACGGCTACATGCTGTTTTCGCAGCTTGCGCAGCCGGAAACACACAAAATGAAGTGAAATCAGTTGATCGCGCACGATAGTGATGCGATACAAGGAAGCACGGATGAGCGGTGGCATGGCAAAGCCGTGCTGGATACAATGCACATCTGATATTTCGCGTATCCGCCTCGTGCACTGGTATCGTGGCGCCACCGCTCGGCAAAAGCGGTTGCACCCTGATCCAAACCGCCATAGGATCCCATGTATTTCTAATTAAGATTGCGCAACCATTGTGCAAAAACAAACGAGCGCCCTCTCTCGAAAATATTTCACACCGACGACTAGACACCTCCTCGCTTCCACCGCCTTCGTTTGCTCGAAGTTAACTCCTCTCTCCCGTTTTTTTTATTTCTTTCGGTTGCCGTGGGAGCGCGCGCTGTGCGGTCACCAGCGCACCCAACATGACCGGGTGGGCTCGTCGCTTCCGTCGCGTCTTTCTTGGACGTTGCAAAGTTAAAATTGTGTAGAGGTGGTGGCCACACGTCGGACGATCAGCCCCCGACTTCGCTCAGCTGCCATCGCATCAACGGAAATGTTTCAGATGCCTCGGTCGTGCACTTTTATTCGTTGGCTGTACAAGATGGCCTCCTGCAAGACAGCGTTTTTCTTTGACAGTCAGCTGTGTGTGTAGTTTTTGACGTAGCAGCGGTTTAATGACCCGAGAAGGGGAACTGATGCTACATCGAGGGAACCGCTGATATGACGGCAACCTTTACGACGTTACTGTAAGCGCACGATTGTGCTACAGTTGAAACCACCACCGTGGTTGAAACACCACGCCTGGCCTCGCGCGTCTGCTTCATAGCACTGTGCGGTAACAAGTGTGTTGTTGCGTCGGTTAATATTGAATTACAGTTGGAATACAGTTTTTACAAAGGTGAGTGAGGCTGTAAACAGTCGCCCTTCTTTATGCTCGCTAGTCCACGAACATTACTTCTATAGAATCGCATTTTATGTGGAGTTTCACGTACCAAAGGAGAATCTAGCATACGAGCTTTACTACGCGCGTGCACATTTCCTATATAAATCTGAGTAATGCCGCGCGTGCGCATTTCCTATAAAACCTGAGTAATTGCGTGCCTAATTTAAAGCGCATGTGAAAGAGGATCGTGGCTTCAATGGTGAAAGTGATTAGATTTTCAGAAATATGTCGTAATGCAGTTTGAAGTTCCTCACAATTTTTATATGGTCTGAGAAATAATAAAAAAAAACAGTGCGAATGATTGTGGGTCATTTGCTTTAGTACTTTCACACATTATTATGCAGCTGTGTGGCGCTTGTTACTACGTCAAGTTAGCTAACCGTTCTCTTTTTTCCTTTTGGCAGAATTGGCCGTATAATTAAGTGCTGGACGAAGATGAAAACGTGTGTCTTTTATGCATTTCCTAAGCAAGCATACAGCCGGAATGTACATTGTTGGTGTACTGTTTAGGGTGTTCAATAAAACAAGAAGTCTGTTTTATGTTGCATGAGTTTTTATTTCGTCTATGTTGGCAGATCACGCAAACAACTTCAACGCATGCGCATTAGAAACGCATGCATTGCATCGCGCGCGTGCACAGTAATAATAAACGGATCTGTCATTTTCAAACAAACAAAATAGAACAATCGACGTAACAAACGTCATGGCTGTCTAGTGGAGCAGCGTCTGCAGTGCAGATATTTAACCTGAACGAAAATTGAACAGAAAAGACGGCTAAACCGCTTTTCGCCATCGTTCGCCGTTGGTGGCGCCACATGTACAGCTCAAAGCAGCAGCACATGAGGCGGATATGGAACAATCTATAGTATGTACATTATAGACCTCAGGGAAATCACTGTTCGTGCGTCGCGAAGTGCGCCAGAAAGACGAAAAAGGGCAGGATAGACTAATGCGCTGGTTTTGAGTGCGGAGCCCTTTAGCGGGACAGGCTGTCGTCGTATGCTGTCGTCGTCACTTGGCGTAACACAGGCAAAATCACATATAGCATAGCCAGCTGTAGCGCTCGCTCGCGCCAAAGAGAAGTTTTCTTCGTGTTGTTCTTCCAGAGCCTTGATGATGATTTTAACGCAGGCAAAACCACATATAGCAGAGCCATTCGTAGCATATTGAGCGCGCGCTCGCGCCCAAGAGATGTCTTCTTCCTTTTGTTCGTCGAGTGCCTTGATGATGATATTAAGTGCCCCGTATAAAAATTGAAAAAAAAAAGAGGAAGCAAATGACAAATGGAGAGTAAGAGAAAGAAAGGGTAAAAATAGGAAGAAAGATAGAAATAAACACAGATAAAGAGAAAAAAAAGACAAAAAAGAAACAGAAAAAAAGAATCGGCAGATCCCACGTGCCATGGGAATCGATGTCATGCGAAGCATGCGGAGGGAAGGTGACAGTGGTGTAATTTTTTTTGTTGAGCGAAACGTTACGAATTGACGCTAAACGTATGTAAAAATGTTATACGCACGTACATGTATGTGGAACAGTCGCATCTGTATAATATAACCAGTTATTTACACTTCCGTAACGATGCCAAGAGCAACATGGGTATTGCCAACACCAGAAGCGGTAAGCTGAAATGTAGCGCTTGCATTTGCGAGGATGATAGTCCTGGATAGTGCTACGGGGACAGGGCCTAACTAAAATTGACGATAACCCGAAGTGACGCCTGTATCATTGGAGTAAATGTGTTATGTTTATAAAATTATATGGGCAGCCCTGCAACCACAACTGACGTTTTACCAACATTACGCCTGCATAGGGTCTTTTTCCAAAGAGTTCCGAGACCTGGCGTGGCTCTGTGGTAAAATACTTGATTGCCAGGCAGAGTGTTTGGGTTCAATTCCTGCTGGGACCATAACATATACTCTTTGGATTTATCGGGTCAACGCTGCCGATGTCGGTTTTCCTTAATGCTCTCGCATTAAAATTACCAATGTCTGTTCTCGCCCTTCCTCGGTAGATATAAACTGTCAAACACCTGTGGCGCATACCCGCATACTGCGGCCCATGTTATACGGTTATGTGCCACACGTATCTGGTAGAAAGGAATTGACATCGTACGCGACGGCATTTTCCCATTATTCCTCTCATGATCAGACAGTCATAATCGTCAAACGCTCTTACCCCCCCATACTAATTTTGGTCTACCCCAAGTCAAGGAGGTGATCACGAGAGCACCCAGACGTAGGCGGCTAGATAGATAGATAGATAGATACATAGATAGATAGATAGATAGATAGATAGATAGATAGATAGAAACACTCAAAGTGTCTGCAGTACTCAAAGAAATGTTTCGCATTTAAGACGCCAGGCCTGCGCGGAAAGCGCAGCACAGTTACAGCGAAAGCTGGAAGAGCGCCATTTCTAGAACCCGTTGCTAACTCTCTTGGGGCTACTAATACAAGTACGGTTGCAAGGTACCCACTACTCCATTAATTGATTCGGTGGCTGATGACGATGAAGTATGGCTGAGCCTTTTGTAATGGGTTGGAAGCATTAAACGACCCACTTGTATCGCAAATCATATTGTGTGACGCCTGGTTACACAATACGCATTCTGTGACGCCTGGTTGTTATTACAGCGAAAGCTGTTATGACATCACAGCAAGGGTCGTTCCTGCGCCGTAGTTGTCCGCCGCCGCCGGTGTCCGCAACCAATATGGCACGAAATAAGAAAAAAACTAAATAAATAAAAAACACCTATGACCGAATGGAAATCGAACCCGGGTCTTCTGCGTGGCAGCCCAGCACTCTACCACTGAGCTACGCCGCTGCTTGAAACTGCGGTGCAAAGTGACCCTATCCAGGCCTCATGCGGGTAAGGAATCGCGTTAACGTGTGTTGTAAAGCGTTTTAGAACAGTAAAGTAAGAACCAGGCGTCACACAATGCGAATTGCGTAACGAGTGGGGCGTTCAATGCTCCAAGCCATTACAAAAGCCTCCGGCAAATTTCTTCATCGTCGTCAGCCACAGCATCAACAAAGTGCACATAATGCGTTACAAGAGTGTAGGGGGTACCGCGCTTTTCTGAAGAATGACGAATAATGGCATAGTAGACGGTTCCCCATTACACAAAAATTATGATGATTTATGGCGTACTGAGTACCATGCCAATGGTACTCAGTACGCCATAAATCAAGTGCACTTGTAGTAGTTGCCGCAAGAGTGTGTTAAAAAGGCGCTAAAAAGGGCGCTCTCCCAGCTTTCGCTGTAGCGGTGCTGCGCGTTCCGCGCAGGCCTGGCGGTTTTTAGATGTGAAGCATCTTATGGCGAAGCTTAATCTGGTGGTGGTGGTGGTGGTGGTGTGCCGCGTGGCCTCCCTTACTGCGCATGCGCAAACCCTTTGAAAAAAAATAAAAATAAAGAACCTCCTCTCCCCCCTCTCTCTCCTCTAGGCATCCCTCCCCGCGGCAACCACACCCTCACTGCGCATGCGCCTCCCCTCCTCTCTCCCCTCCTACGCTCCCCCCCCTATCTCCTCTAGGCATCCCTGCCTGCGGCGTCCCAACACCCACTGCGCATGCGCGTCCCCCTCCCTCTCCACCCTCCTACGCTCCGCCCTCTCTCCTGTAGGCATCCCTCTCCGCGGCGTCCACACCCCCCACTGCGCATGCGCGTCCCCCCCCTCTCTCCTCTCCTACGCTCCCCCCCCCCCTCTCTCGCCTCGCGACGCCGACGCAGGCAGCGTCTGCTGGCGAGTTTCTTGGTTGAAAAAACCGACTGCTCGCGCTGCACAACCGTTCACTGGCCACCCCGTATATATGGCAATGGATGTTGACCTGCAATGTGGTGCCGGTGGGAGATTTCTCCTGTGCGTTGTTGAACAATAAAAGTTCGCAGCGTGCGCGTTAACTAAAAGTGGACTGCGGGTCTCTGTGTCCAGTCGGAGTCTTCTGTCTTCCAGTCGGAGTCTTCTGTCTCTCATTGCCCATTAGCAGCGATTGGCATGTTCCAGTGGGAAACACCGCTCCATCACTGCGTGCTTTGCGCCTCCCCAGTTTTCTCTCCTGCGCAACGCTGCGATGAGCGTCAACGCCACCGCCAGTGTAAGCGTTAGCGCCCGCTGCTTCACATCTACACATGGTTCCCTTTAGCGGGAGATGGTGTAATTTTTTTAAATGTGAATGCATTTCATAGTCGGGCTATGTCAGGCATCCGGCGTTGTGCGGCGTTGGCGTTGTCCGCGGCAGGTGTTTTCTCTCCGCTCTCACTCCCTCTCCCATAGCAACAGCTGCGGGCACGCGCGCTTATCCTCTCCCATAGCAACAGCTGCGGGCGCGCGCGGAGTAGCTGAGAGTGAGTGGAGAGGAGGAGCGCGCTCTGACGCGTGAGGGCGCTCGCATCGCGGGAGCTCGGCGGAGCTATATATGAAAACAAAAAAAATTTAAAAAAAAGAAAAAAATAAAAAAACACGAAAAAGCAAAAAAAAAAAAAAGGCGCTGCGCCGTGCTCCCGACCGGGCTGCAGAAATTAGGCGCCTTTTCCTTCTTGGAACCACAACCACCATATATAAATGAAGTGAAGCGCGCGCGAAATGCATTCGCATTTCCTCACGATTCCCTTCAGGGAGGTGGGGGCATTTTTTTTATTACTCTTCTACCACGTTAAGTTGCGTATGTTAACGCGATTCCTTCCCGACATAACGCTTGTATAGGGTTTCTGTGGTCAGGAGATTCGAGCACCGGCATGGCTCAGTGGTTTCTTCCGCGAAGTTGTGTTTACGTATCAATTCCAAAGGGCAAGGTTTTCTATCTAACGTGAAAAGGAAGCGCCTTAGGAAGGATCTAGTTGACATCGTATTCCCTGTACCCGTTTATAGGTTAATGTTTAAAAAAGCACTTGGCCAAGACGTTTTAAAACGAGTTAAAAACATGTGGATACCGCCTAACGAAAGACCTTCTTTTTCAAGCTACATACAGGAACCCTCCCGGTGAAAACGTGGCTGGTAGACAGAGGAATTTATGTGCTATGGGGAAATACGTGTTTCCTTTGTAATAAGCCAGAAACTATTAAACATGTATTTATTGATTGTAATAATGCCATATTCTTTTTGGGACATATTGCAGCGGACCTTAAAGATTGATTTACCTCTTAATCCACACGGAATTCGATTTTTGCCCTTTGAAAGTTCTGTTCAGCATTTGGATATAATCTTTTTTACTTGGCCTACATTCGGTATGGCGCAGAATAATAGCTTATAGACACTATGATGATAAAGTACCATCTGTTCATGAGTGTTTCGTGGAAATTGTTGTTGAAATGCGTAATGTGTATAAGACGACTTACGGTGATGAAGATGTGATATCTTTGTTTGAGGTACTAATGCACATGAAACGGGTATGATGTATGATTGTTAGACTATCTTGACCTGTAGTCAAGAAGGTAATCAAGAAAAAAAAGACGGCATGGCTCAGTGGTAGAATACTGGGCTGGCACGGAGCGGACCCACGTTCGAACCCCGTTCCATCCTGGATGTTTTTTCTTATTTCGTGCGATAGCAGTTACGGACACCGGTGGCGGCGGCGGACAACTACGGCACCCTTGTTGTGATCTCATATCAGCTTTCGCTGTAATACAAAATGAAAGAAAGATAGGAAAAAAAACGAGAAAACAAAGAAGGCTGCCCAGCTCCGCACTTCCTTCAGTCTTGGCACCACTCGTGCAAAGATTCCTCAGTTTTTTTTTGAGAGTCTGGTGAGGGGCCCTTTAACGGTGCTAATTTTGCTTAATATGGTCTTTTTCGCCCGTGCACATAAATACATTTGCATTCGCTACAGCATCCTTGGAAAATTCTCTTGGGGAATTCTGTCTTGTATTGACCATAGCTCGCTTCGACTTACGTGCGGGCACGTAGGTGATCTGCATAATTTATTTGATAAAAAATTGGCAAATCCCAAGTACCATGGGAATCGATGTTATGCGAAGCATGCGGAGACAAGGTGACTGGGTTGTAATTTTTTTGATTGAGGGAAATGTTACGAAATGACGTTAAATATATGTACAAATGTTGTACGCACAGACATACCTTGAACAGTCGTATATGTTTCATACAACCAGTTCTTTATAGTTCCATAACAATGCCAACAGAAACATGGATATTAGCAACACCAGAAGCGGTAAGCTGATATCTAGCACTTGTGCTTCCGATGATGGTAGCCGTGGATAGTGCTTCGTGGACCAACTACAGTGGAAGGCGCTTAAGTATACAAATGTCGTTAACCAGACATGACGCCTACCTCATAGGAGTACATAAGTAAAGTTTATAAAATAAGATAGCCTGCACTGCAACCACAGTTGACGTTTCCCCAACATTACGCTTGCATAGGGTCTTTTTCCAAAGCAGTTCCGAGACCTGGCGTGGCTCTGTGGTAGAATGATTGATTGGCACGCAGATTGCATGGGTTCGATTCCTGCTGGGACTCTGATATTTATTATTTCCAATCGTCGGGTCAACGCTGCTGACGTCAGTTTTTCGTCACGCTCTCGCATTTATATTACTAATGTCTGTCCTCGCCGTTCTTGGGTAGATAAAACTTGTCAACCACCTGTGGCGCATACACGCATACCATAGCCTGTGGTATACAAGTATGTGCCACACGTGACTGCAGGAAAGGGTTTGACGACGTATGCGAGAGGATTTTCCCGTTATTCATGTCATGACCAGCCAGACATATTCTTCAATACCTCATACCCTCTCATACAAATTTTGGTCTACACCAAGTTAAGGAGGCGATCGCGAGAGCACCCAGACGTAGGCGGCTAGATAGATAGATACGTAGATAGAAACGCAAAAGTGCTTACAGTACGCAAAGACATGCTTTGCATTTAAAACACGACCAATTTTTTAGGGGCGAAGCACCTTAGGGGTCTATGCTTGTCCGTTGTTGTGCGTTGTCCGTGCTCACGGTGAGGATGACGACGCTGATGAAGATGAAGAATAAGCGCGTTCCAGGCCACACGTTCCCTTTCTTCTATGGATGAAAACGAACGTGAACGCGCTCTCGCCCGAGAAAGGCAAAGCCGACGCAGACAACAAGCTAACCCGAAAGCGAGAGCTTTCGGGTTAGCTTGTTGCAGCGGCAAAACGGCAACGCCGACAACAAGCTGCTACTCCGGTGGCGAGAGCGTGGCATGCGGCGACTCAACGTCTATGCAGACAGCAAGCTACTCCGGGGGGCGAGAGCTCGGGAAGCAGCGGGAAAACGGCAACGCCGACAACAAGCTGCTACGCCGAAGTTGAGGGCGCGAAAAGCGGTGGCTCAACGGCCAAAACACATTGTTTATACCGTACACACGCGTTGACACTCATTGACATGCCCGAGTGGACAATGTCACGGGTGATTTACGGTAAGAACGATCCCCTGTGCTTCGCCCACTCATCATGATTCACTTCGTGGAGATGCATGGATTTTTTTGTTGTTGATTGCGGGCACATAAAGCACTGATTAGCGTTTTAAATGCGAAGCATTTCTTAGGGAACTTCGGCGACTTTGAACGTATCTATCTATCTATCTATCTATCTATCTGTCTATCTATCTATCTATCTATCTATCTATCTATCTATCTATCTATCTATCTATCTATCTATCCGCCTACGACTGTGCTGTCCAGGCCGTATCGTTAGTGGGATTTATACCAGAATTGGTATGGCAGAACACGACTGCATGACGAACATGAATGACTGGTCATTTCATGAAAATCATGATTAACTTGCCATGAACGGTATGATTTACACGTCGTGGCCGTGTTGCTGATATATCCAAAAATTAATATATCCAGAAATTGGTAAGATGAGATCTTTCTGCATGACCAACATGAATGACAGGTGATGATATGAAAATCATGACATGCATGTCATGTACAACATGACTTGCATGTCACGCTCATGGCACGCTCGCAGTCGTTTCGTTAGCTTGGTATACACCAAATTTGGTAATGCCTGACTTGACTGTATGGTGAACATAAATGACAAGTAGAAATATGGAAATCATGACATTTCATGTGCAGCATGACTTGCATGCCACGCTCATAGCACGCTCGCGGCCGTTTGGGTAGCTTGATATACACAAAATTTGGTATTGCGTGACGTGACTGTACGACGAACATAAGTGGCAGATGGTAATATGGAAATCATGACATGTCATGTGCAACATGACTTACATGCCCACTCATGGCACGCTCGCGGCCGTTTCGCTAGTTTGATATACACCAAATCTGGCACTGCGTGACGTGACTGTATGACGAACCTAAATTACAAGTGGTAATATGGGAATCATGACACGTCATGTGCAACATGACTTACATGCCATGCTCATGGCACGCTCGCAGCCGTTGTGATAGCTTGATACACACCAAATTCGATATTGCGTGACGTGACTATATGACGAACATAGGTGGCAAGTGGTAACATGAAAATCGTGACATGCATGTCATGTACAACGCCATTTACATGCCACGCTCACAGTGCGCTTGCGTCAAGTTCGCTAGCTTGATATACCCCCACAATTGGTATTGCGCGACGTGACCGTATGACAAGCATGACTGGCAGATGGTAACATAAAAATTACGACATGCATTTTATCTACAACGTGATTTACATGCCAGGCTTATGGTGCATTTGCGTCCAGCTCGCCAGCTTGATATACACCAAAATTGGTATTGCGGGACGTGGAGGTATGACGAATATAAATGAAAGGTCCTAACATGTAAATCATGGCATACATGTTATGTACAGCATGAATAGTTCCTTGCAGGCTGCTTCGCATTAAATTGATTCCCACAATGCGTTCGATCTGCCGTTTTTTTCCTAGGCGGGTCATCTTGATTTGCAGAACGTGACAGTTTTATTTTTAGGGAGTACATTTCTATTTTATATGGTCGGCGTCCGTTTTTCAAGTACTCACAAAGTCTCTCTGCCAGCTAGGCGCGTTTCCAGTAAACTCTCTTTTTCTTCAAACTACGCCAAGTGTACGGCCAACTAGCTGTCACTCACGTCCGCCAATGCGCCTCCCTCACTTGTAAAAGCCGAGGGAGTGCCTTCCGCGATACCTGAACGTCAACTTGACCCGGAAAGGCCGTAGCCTTACCGCACACTGTCTTCATTTGAGCCACTTTTCAGTTTCAGCTACAACGTATTTGGCTAAGCCAAAACCCTTTCGTTGCGAGCAAGAATAGCGCACTACCAGCAAATGATGTGCACCCTGGAGACAAAAGCTTTTGCAAACATTTTGGTGCATGTTAACCTCAAAGTTACACTGCAGTCTTGCCGAAGTGAATTTATCCACTACAATACTATCTTGAAGGACTCGCACCACTGAACTCTGGCTGCGGCGCAACCTCTTGACATCGATGGTATGTGAGTAGGTCTCCGTGATCTCGGAGTCTTTTTTTTCTTGAAATCCGGAGAGTTTATCGCAGTTAATCTTTTGGCGGAAATTCGGTGTTTATCGGAGTTTATTTGTCGTAAATCCCCAATCGTCGCAAATTCAGAGTTTTATGTGAATTATTCTTACTACTTGAATATCTTAGATGAGATGACATTTGTACACGAAAACATCAGAACACATGAAGCCTGTGTTAATTGTCTGAAAGGTTTGAACGCACAAACACATATTCGCACATGCAGGCTCAGATACTTGACTACAAACTCCTACGTTAGTGTGTATTACAACCTTAAATGATGTAATAAACGCAAGCATACATACTTTACGAGGTCCGTATATTAGATGTCGTCTGGCGCGCCTTAGTGCCGCCAGTGGACCGTTCATCAACATCTCTTCTCGCGCTCCCTGGGGCGCTACATACGTTTACGTTTCTCGCTTCGTGCGCGACAAGCCCTTTGTTAAATGTGCGATGGGTGCGGTCTACAATATACTGTTGACGTGAGGTAAAGTTTATATTGATCGAACCGGCCGATTTATCAATGACCCCTGAGAATATGTCCTTTCTATAAAAGAACGAAAAAGGGTCATATTGATACTAAAAGACTGGGCGTACTACAAACACGGACCCAAGAGAGAAGTCCAGACACGACAAACGCCTGACTTCTCTCTTATGTCCGTGTTTACCTATCAACTAGCTCAGCTCTCTGTAATACCAAGTGTCATATTGGCCGTAGTCATTTTTTTCACTTATGGGATAAATCCGAATTGTCCAAAATTTTACCGGTGAGTTATGATCAGATTTATCCGAAAACATGGAGCTCTATACATAAGCTACTGTCATATTCGGACAACATGGGCCGGGTGGTCCCCTGGGCCGACTCTGCGACTGATGCAAGGAAAGCCGCTTCGGCATGCCCTGGAAAACGTGGTGGGCTATCCCGTAGCGAGACGAAGCACGTACGAAGATATATGGTGTTATAAGAATTTTCTCCGAAGCTTTGTTTAAACGCTTCTATTTTTCTTAGCCCTGCTTTTGTGCCAAACACCGACAGTTGAGTCCCATTAGCTAAATAAAAGCACCCATTAAATGAATTGCGGGAGAAAAAGGCGTTACTGAGGAGCAGTCATTCAGTGGATACAGCGAGGTAAGAAAGCATGAAGATAGTTTTTGGGCAATCTTCTAGTAAGGAAGCTCCAAGCAAGGCTTCAGAGGAAAACGACTCAGTGAGGAAGCTTTTAGGATAACTCATAAATGGCCTAACGGCAAGTGAGGCTTGACAAATATATATGAACAGGGCTGGTTGGTAGATGATTATAATTGCTTTGCGCTTAGTATTTCATCGAGAAAAACATGCAAGCATGTCGCATTTTGGTTCTTGTATGTTGGTTCTTTCATTGTTCTTTCATTTCTTTCAGTGCAATACTAAGCTTAAAACAATAAGAAACTATGGGTTTCCTAATTAAAGTAGCAAACGCTTCAGAATTCGAACATAGGAGTCAAACGTGTCTGTTTATTGTAAGAAACGTTAACATGATGGAAAAATTAGAAAAAGTTTACTCACCACTGCTGCGCAATTGGTGTGGTTTTCATTTTTTAACCATTGGTCGAGCACAGCTGTCTGTCCCCTGAGGAGAGAAGCAGGCAAATTTGAGCCCAATAGGGACGCCCACATGTCACAGCTACTTTGATACTGCCACGCGTGTTTCTTATTTTCACTTTTGCTGTATTCGGTTTTCGCCCGCAAAGACTGTCAGCAATGCTCAGCGCAAACCGCTCCTAATTTTTTATAGAAGCTTCGCGATTATTGTAGGTCATTTTGTTAAGACTGCGCGCAAGACGCGAACACTCGAGTTTATTCCAGAGCTTGCGCGACAACCAGTGATAAGGCTGCAATATTTGATGACACACGTGTAAATGGCGACGCGCTTCACCGCTTGTCAGTTTTATCGACGGCCGACGCTCTGTTCGCCGCTGTCAGTGCCAGTGTGCATTGCTGTAGTCGGACCTTCAATTTCTCGGCCAAAAGTTCGGCCAAATAAAGAGTTTCTTCTTTGACACGCCGACTGCTGCTTTCGTCTGCGTCACGATCACGACATCTGGTGGAGGTGCTGCTTCGTCCATGTTCCGGATGTCCCCGCGAGACGCTGACCCAAGCCCAAGCCGTGAAGAAGACGACGCAAAGGACAACCCTCATCATGGAACCAGCCGGAGGCAGCAGGGACTACAGCCAGAACACGGGCTTCTGCCGGAAAACACCAGGCAAGCTAAGACAGTGACCCCAGCCGCAGGCACGATGACAACCCCTGCGCCGCCTACCCCAATCGTGCTCCGGCAGCCTAAAGAACCACCAACATTCCGCGGATCATCAGTCGAAGATCCAGAAAGCTGGCTGGAAGCATACAGCCATGTGGCCGCATTCAACAACTGGGACCGTTGTCCCAGTTGTTGAATGCGGCAAACTAAGACATGTCTATTTCGCTTTCGAGGACGCCGCTCGGAACTGGTTTGAGAACCAAGAGCGAAGCCTCACAACGTGGGAAATTTTTCGCACCAGGTTCCTCGCCACGTTCACAAACGTCGTCCACAAGGAGAGGGCAGAAGCTCTGCTGGAAAGACGTGTTCAGCTGCCAAATGAAAACGTGGCGCTCTTCAGGGAAGAGATGATGAGGCTGTTCCGTCACGCAGACCCCGAAATGCCCGAAGAGAAAGTTCGCCTCCTCATGCGAATAGCTAAGCAGGAGCTCTTCGCGGGACTAATGCGGAACGCACCGACGAGTGTCGAAGATTTTGTCTCCGACGCGACGACTATCGAGAAGATCCTGGGCATGCGCAACCGGCAGTACAATCGCCGTTCGACGCCACACCTTACCGACATCCAAAGGCTCTGCTCCACCGACCTGAGCGAAACGATCCGAGTGATCGTTAGGGAGGAACTGCGCAAGCTCTAACGCTCGCCACATCCTCAAGTGGACTCAATAACAGACCTTGTTTGCGAAGAAGTCCAGCAAGCGATGGGAGTTCCCGAACCACCGAAGCCTCATCCGGAGGCCATCACCTACGCTGCTGCAGTCCGCCGTCCCGTTCCAGCTCCGCGACAACATCAAGACACGACATCGCCGCAGTTCCGTCGCCAGATGCCGCCGCCACCTCCGCCAACGCCCTACCGTCCTCCTGTCGGCCAGCGCTACGCACAAAGGAAAACCGACGTTTGGCGCGCCCCAGACAACCGTCCGCTCTACTACCATTGCGGGGAGGCCGGCCACACCTACCGCGGCTGCCACTACCGACAGATCGGGCTACGCGGTTTCGCCGTAAACGCGCCGCGACCGCAGCCAGGTGAACGACCTCGCGACTTCGCCGACTACATCACCGGAGAACAGTGGCAACAAAGACGACCATACCGTTCACCGTCGCCCGGCCGCTACATCTCACCTCACACTGGTCCAACCCGGGGCTGGTCACCTAGCCCGTATCCTGAAAAACTAAGGGCAGCAACCGATGGAGGTGCGGTTGCTGTACGACGAAATACCGAAGATCCTCCACCACCGCCGACGACGCTGCGAGGAAATCTGAAGAACACGCCGCATGACGAACGTAGCCCTGACGTCTAAACTTCACAGCCGGAAGACCTGACGACGACACGTAGAAGCAGCGGAGCAAACCGGCATAGCCGTGATCCGACGCCGCGACCTAACCGCAACGCGAGACGACGGACTAGCGACCTCGGCGTACTCTTCGACGGCCACAACGTCATGTCTCTCTCGTCGACACTGGAGCCGACTATTCCGTCGTCAGTGGATCGTTCACCACGAAGATGAGAAAAGTTAGGACTGTTTGGGGAAGGCCCTGAAATCCGGACCGCTGGGGGTCATCTAATAACGCCAGCTGATGCTTGCACAGCAAGAGTCACCATCAGTAACCGGACTTAGGCTGGTCATGTAGAAATGTCTTCTCGTACCAATTTTTGGATATATCAAGTGAAGGAAACGGCCGCGGGAGCACCACGGCCATGGCGTGTAAACCATACTGTCCTTGACAAGTTAGTCATGATTTTCATGGTATGACCAGTCATTCACGTTCGACATACAGTCATGTTATGCCGTACCAATTTTGGTATAAATCTCATTAACGATACGGTCTGGAGAGCGCAAAGTCGTAGGCGCCTAGATAGACAGACAGACAGACAGACAGACAGACAGACAGACAGACAGACAGACAGACAAACAGGGAGATAGATAGATAGATAGATAGATAGATAGATAGATAGATAGATAGATACGCCCAATGTCGCCGAAGTTCGCTAAGAAATGCTTCGCATTTAAAAGGAGAGCAGACAAATGACTGGCGCTGGTAACAACTGTTTATTTTCGTCACACCCACCAAATTGAAGTACAATTTCATGGTGTTGCGCATGCGCTTCGTCGCATTTGAAACACAAAGCAAAAACATACAAAAACCAAAATGGGATAACACCTGCCGTATAACAAGGTGCAAGCGACAGCCGCGCATGTCAAAAGCAGCCTTGCAGAAATTCAAATTCAGAACCATGCAAGGATACCGAAGAATCACTTATACATGCACCAACGTACTTTGTCATAAAAAACGCTTCTAAAGCGAGCCGAGATGAACTGCTCTTGCTTTGGACTTGTATCCGCGTGCCACGGTGAAATGAAAATTGTTCACGAAAAATCTTTGAACTCAGACATTCGGCGTTCTGCCATACGACTTTACGGTAGCTGCAGCATGCTCTCTTTGAAACCGTCGATGACGGGAATAGAACTGTGGGCTGTGGGAAAAGCTGAATAGCTTTGTACATAATCATTCAAGATGCATTCTGAGTCAAATGAATTTAGTTCAACTAGCACTACAAGTACTTCCCATAAAAATAGCGCAAAAAGACAGAGGATCAGTAAAAGAAGGACAACGACGGCAGCGCTGCTGGTCCTCTGTCTCTTTGCGCTATTTCTATGTGATGTATGCCGTACCGACTGCCACACAGAACTTTCATTGCCACACGGTACGTTCATTTTGTACAGTATGATAAAGTTGCGTAATTATATTGAAATGTAATATCTATGGCGTGACTTGGGGTCATTCCTTCTTGTTAGAATTAGAACATATAAACCACACATGCAATGTATACATTTTAAGGCGCCCGCGAACATGCGAAGCAAGTGAAAAACACTTCGCATATAAAAGATACACTACTGCTTGCTTTAATACAACTGCAGAAGATGCCGCGAATTCAAAATAAAAGTTACGAAGATGCAGTTTCCTAGTAAAACCAAGGCAAATGAAACGGCAGTACTTTGAAACCCCACCATCTAGTCTATATTACCACGAGTCTATATTATACACCTGTCACACGGCAAATCTAATGTCATTTACATTCTTTTCTAATGGCATTTGTTTGCTGTCACACGGAGAAAGTAATGCCAGTCGATGAAAACGACATTTTCTGTCGAATGAGTTCACGAAACACATTCGCATTCGATTTCGGGCCGAATGCGTAGTCTTGACGCCAGGAACCTTTTAAGGAGATAGTAATTAACTTTCGTATATGCAACTTTTGTATTTCGTAAATATAATTTTTCACTAGGTTAACTCAATTACTGCTTTGATGACGCATTAGTATGCGCGAAAGTTTCTGAAAGAATGCTACTCTCAGCTACAGCGGCTGGCATGGCAGCTGGACGCCGGCCATGTTTCAGTTGTGCTCTCTTGCCGTTTTTGGCTGGATTGCGCGTGTTGATCGTCAGATTGCACGTTCTTTGGTGATCAAAACGATGGCAACACGAGTTAGCTGCCGCCGTCTCATTTCTGCAGCTGGAGTGTCAGTCGTGCACCCGCTCCCTGTCATATTGTCGGCCATGTTGATTTTCGATTTGCTCTTCGCTTGACTTCGTTTATGTCGAGTAGTTGTGGCAAGTTGTGCAAAAAGGAGGGGCTTATATTCTTGGAGAAACTTTTTAGAGATAAAAATTATTTCCGAGACTAGACTCATGTTACAAGCAAGATTTTATAGATTTTTATTTATCCCTAAGTCACGGCTCACGAGGGCTAATGTTATGGTCATCATTTTAAAATGATATTTGTTTTCGTAATGTGACAGCAGGCAGGTAAAATGGCATTAAGTTCACCTGATGTCATTCGTTGTAAATGACGTTAGATTTGCCGTGGTGTTGACTTGAAGCGAACTCACAAACGACTCGCCGACTCACGTCAAATAGCAATGATAGTAATGACGTGAGTGCTCAGCGACCAGAGGCTTACGAAAACAACTTATAGGTCAAATTTCGCACTGGGGCCAACAGAAAGACGCCACTTTTTAGCCGAATATTGCGTCACTGTCGCTTAATTTTTTTCTTTTCGCTTAAAGTCTTCCCTGCTGCAGAAGCAATGGCAGCACAAGCAATGACAGAAATTCAGTTGCAAATGCCGAGGCAGACATAAAACAACCTGGCTGATCCTTCCTTCATAGGAATCGGCATAAGAGGAAAGTGAAGTGTGTCTCCACAGAAGTAGTGCTTATTGTGTAGTGATATATTAGAGTTTGTAGAATGTCTATAGGTGAGTGGCATCTACAGCACCGTTCGACGCGCATGTACCCACGTTGACGCCTATAGTGCTACAACTACTTCCCGATGACTAACGCCCATTATCACGATTTAACCGTTGTGTTAGCTGAAGCTAACATCTACTTGGACAACAGTGTATCGCGAATCCCGCGCAAAGATGACATCAACAAGCACATAATAAACAGTGGTTCGCGATACGCACTTCTTCAAAGCGTCGCCATTTAAGGAGAAAAATGGCTCGGTGTGCGCTCCCGAGTAATAGGGTAACCTACGCCTGTGCTCATGCATCCACTCCACACTGCGTTTCGGCAACACGGGAGGCACAGGTCTAGCACAGTTTCGTAGCTTGAGCCGCGAACGCGTGCAGGTGTTCTACGTCCCGCTGGCATCTGTCTCGCTCCACCAAGGCACGACATTTGCCCGTCAACATCGTTGCGTTTCTGCAGCGCTTATTGCAGCAGTTTTGTTAGTCGGTGCTATCGCACTCGAAGCAGTCGGCGGCAGAGAAACACCCTTGGTGCATGTGGAAGCTGCACTACTGCGACGACGAGCCGCCACACGCTAACACGAAACGAAAGGCAAAGAACGTAACTGCATCTAGGGCGACTTGCCGATTCTAGCGCGGCCAGTGTTTTTCGCTGGTATGGAGACGCTTTAACCATGGCCTTCGGGATCGTGAGCCGGCGCGCAATTTCGGAGGCTATGCTGTAACTGCGTCGTCGCCAGATCATTCTCTATCGGCGCTAGTATGTGTCATGCGGCAGTACTTCACGTCACCGCTCACAGACGGCGGCACCGCCCCGCCCCGTCTAGCTCCGCGAACAGAGAGCACCAGCGAGATTGTGAGAGATATAAGGCACGTTTGTGGGGTGTTGTGCATCTGCCTCGGTAGCTAGTCAGTAGAGCACCGGGCGCTTATCGTCGCGGTCCAAGATGTCGCAGGTTCGATTCGCGGCGAGGGAAAGTTTTCTTGCAGTTGTTAAATGCGAAACATTTCTTAGCGAACTTTGGCGACTTTGAGCGTATCTATCTATCTATCTATCTATCTATCTATCTATCTATCTATCTATCTATCTATCTATCTATCTATCTATCTATCTATCTATCTATCTATCTATCTATCTATCTATCTATCTATCTATCTATCTATCTATCTATCTATCTATCTATCTATCTATCTATCTATCTATCTAGCCTCCTACGACTTTCTGCTCTCCTGGCCGTATCGTTAATGGGATTTTATACCACATTTGGTATGGCATAACATGACTGTATGACATACATAAATGGCTGGTCATATCATGAAAATCATGACTAACTTGTCATGAAAAGTATGATTTACATGCCACGCTCTACACAAGTGGTAATATGGAATTCATGACTTGTCATGTGCGACATCACTTGAATGCCACGCTCATGGCGTGCTCGCTGCTGTTTCGTTATTTTGAGATACAACAAATTTGGTATTGAGTGACATGGCTGTATGACGAACATAAATGACAAGTGGTAATATGGAAATCATGACACGTCATGAGCGGCATGACTTGCATTCTACGCTCATGGCGCGCTCGCGGCTGTTTCGTTAGCTTGATATAGACCAAATTTGGTAAAGAGTGACATGACTGTATAACGAACATAAGTAGCAGGTGGTAACATGAAAACCTGGCATGCATGTAATCTACAACGCCATTTACATGCCACGCTCATGATGCGCTTGCGTCCAGTTCGCTAGCTTGATATAGACAAAAAATTGGTAATGCACGACGTCACTGTATGACGAACAGAAATGACCGGTCCTAACATGTAAAACATGACATGCAAATTATGTAAAGCGTGATTTGCTCCTTCCTGGCTTCTTCGCATTACATCGATTCCCACAGTGCGTGGGATCTGCAGGCTTTTTTTTCTTTCCTAACCATCAGCGTCTATTTTCCCAACGTCATATGCACGACGGAATGCAGCACTAGTCTTGGTGGACCCCGGCATAAAATACTTTCATGTTAATAAGCAACGATGCACAAGTTGGCTTTTATGATTCAAGAAAATTCTTCAAACACCTATTGAAGAAAACGAACAGTACAAAGAACAACTCAGTTTGGCTCTTACAACAACATTAAATATTACCTAAGCTGAATAAGGAAACCCACGAACCGTTTCAATGGTGCAATACATGTGAAATATCGGCAAACTTTAAGATATGTCTATAGACCAGAATTTTCATTGCTTGCCGGAGGCAGCCATCTTTGCTGGGGGGCTGCTGATTACGTGGAACGGACGACTACGCTAGCATTCAGCCTGTTCTTATCAAATGATGGCCGCCAGTGTTCGCTCACCATCAGCTGTGACGTAACCATTCCGCAGCCCCTACGCTGGCCTCGCCGACAGATGACAACTGGGGTCAAGATTACGCATGCTTGCTCTAAACGTGGGTGCGAGAGTAAAAATAATCTGGTCTACAACAAATAGAACACAAGCAAACTCCTTGGAATACGCAATTGGTGGTAACAATCTATCTCAGCTCAAGCGCTACGAATAACTTAACCTTCCCACTCGCAGTGATCCACGCTGGAATGGCCACACAACCAAGACCACTAAAAGAGCATTGTCTGAACTACAGTAGTTAAAACACCCCCCTAGTCATTCTTCGCGTGAAGCAAAGTGTATAGCATGCAATACTGTCACCTTACCTATCCTTGAGTACACTAATATTGTTCGGAAGCCGTTTACTTGGGTTAATATTATTAATTAGAAAGAGTTCACAAAAAGTGGTGAAAGTTACTTTTAATTGCTAGTGCACGGTGTCGGCCTCGAGATTGGTGGTAAAAGCTAATATAATATTGCCACGCGTGTTATTTTGATGTGCTCTGTTTAAACCGACAAAGACTGTGAGCAATGCTCGGCGCAGATCGCGCCTCAGTGTTCGAGAAGCTTCACGTTCGTAGTAGATCAATTTGTTAACATTTCGCACGGCACGCGAATACTCAAGATTATTCCAGAGCTTGCGCGACGACCAGTGATAAGGCTAGAATGTTCGACGCGTTATGTATAAATGCGGACGCGCTTCACCGCTTGTCAGTTGATCGACGGCCGACGATCTGTTAGTCGCTATCAGGGCCAGTGTGTATTGCTGTAATCTGACTTTCCATGTACCGGCCACAAGTTCGGCCCAAATAAACAGTTTCATTTCGGACCTACCGTTTGCTGCCTTCGTCGACGTCACGACCACTTGACATCTGGTGGAGGTGCTTCCCGGTCCACCTACCGAACGCCCCCCTTCCAGCCGTAAGCCAAGCCCACACCGCCAAGGGGACACCGACGTCAACGCTGTGCAGCGAGCCAGCCGCAGGCAGCAAGGTCTCCCCACCAGAATACGGACCCCCTACCCGACAAGATCCGGGCCACGGCGACGAAGACAACAAGCACGATGACGACCGCAGTGCCCCCCGCGGCAATCGTGATGCAGCCACCCAGAGAGCCGCCGACGTTTCACGGATCTCCAAGTGAAGACCCCGAAAGATGGCTTGAGACATTCGAAAGGGTCTCAACATTCAACAATTGGGACGCTGACGACAAGCTCCGCCACGTATACGTTTACCTAGACGACGCAGCTAGACCTGGTTCGAGAATCGCGAGTGCACTCTTCGAACCTAGGACATCTTTCGCGGCACTTTTTTGGAAACGTTCACGAGTGTCGTCAGAAAGGAAAGGGCTGCAACCTTGCTGGAGACACGGGTGCAACTTCCTAACGAAAGCGTCACTATTTTCGCGAAGGAAATGACCCGACTCTTCCGCCACGCTGACCCCGCCATGTCCGAGGAAAAGAAGGTTCGCGTCTTGATGCGGGGGTTAAGCAAGACCTGTTTGCCGGCCTTGTACGCAACCCACCAAAGACTGTCACGTAATTTGTCTCGGAGGCCACGATGATCGAGAAGGCGCTGGAGATGCCTACTAGCCAGTACAACCGCCGCATTCCCTTGACGACCTACGGGCAGGTTCAAGCGCTACATGCTGATGACCTGCGCGACGCCATCAGAGCAATCGTTCGGGAGGAGCTGGGCAAATTCTTGCCAACTTCGCAGCCTCACGTGGAGCCGATCACCGACGTCGTGCGCCAGGAAATCCGGCAAGTTCTTGGAGCACCTGAACCAGCGCAGTGTGAGCCACAAGCGATGAGCTACGCTGCCGCAGCGCGTCGTAACGCTCCCCCCGCCACGCCCACGTGAAGACTTCGCTCCACCGCAGTTCCGCCGCCAGACACCGCCGCCACCACCACCGACGCCATACCGTCCACCCACCGGCCAGCGTTCCCCTCCGAGGAAGACCGACCTTTGGCGCGCCCCTGACCACCGCCCCCTGTGCTACCACTGCGGAGAAGCGGGCCACACCTACCGTCGTTGCCAGTACCGCCAGATGGGACTGCGTGGTTTCGCCATCGACGCGCCGCGTCCACAGCGTGGTGAACGACCACGCGACATCGCCGACTACCTCGCAGGAGCGCAGTGGACGCCTCGAGGATCTTCCCGATCACCTTCGCCAGGGCGCTACACCTCACCACACCGCAGGCAGTACGCCGCCCCTGCTCGGGGCCGCTCTCCGAGCCCTTACCCGGAAAACTAAGGGCAGCAACCGATGGAGGTGCGGTTGCTGTACGTCGAACGACCGAAGATCCTCCGCCGACGCCGCCGCCGCGACGACACCTGCTGAACACGACGCGAAGCAGACAGAGCCCTGCTGACGAAACCTCGTGGATCGAGGAAAACCTGACGACGCAGCATGGAAGCGGCGGAACAAATCGACGGAGCCGTGATCCGACGCCGCGACCTAACCGGAATGCAAGGCGACGGACTAGTGACCTCGACGTTCTCATCGACGGCCACAACGACACCGCTCTCGTCGACACTGGGGCCGACTATTACGTCGTCAGTGGACCATTCGCCGCCAAGCTGAAGAAAGTAAAGACCGCGTGGCGTGGACCCGAAATCCGGACAGCTGGAGGCCACCTGATAACGCCAATTGGAGTCTGCACGGCGAGAGTCACCATCAATAACCGGACTTATCCTGCGAGCTTTGTAATCCTACAACACTGCTCCAGGGCTGTGATACTTGGAATGCACTTCCTAAGTGACCATGGTGCCGTCATCGACCGAAGGTCTGAGTCGATTACACTAACCTCAGAAAAAGCGCTCCCATCCCACGCGGCGCCAGGGAACAATGCGTTGAATGTGATAGAAGCGCAAGTGACCGTCTCTGCGCTCTCCAGCGTCATTATTTCCGTCGGCACCGAAAAACCCGCGAACCTTGAAGGCGTCATCGAGGGCGATCAGCACCTGCTCTTGAACCGTCAAATTTGCGTCGCAAGAGGTATAGCTCAACTGCGTGACGGTAAAGCAAAGGTAGTGCTGACAAACTTCAGCCATGAATATAGGCACCTCAACATTGGTACGACGGTCGCCTACATCGACGAATGCGTGGCCGCCAGCAATGCTTTCGCCCTCTTCGATGCTGCCGAACCTGCTCCGACAAATCGTGGTCCCGAACTAGGTTTCGACGTCAACCCGAGCCTTCCGAAGGCCAAACAAGACGACCTCAAAGCACGGCTCCTGCAATTCAAGGGCTGCTTCTCGGCGTCGTCGAGAATTCGACAGACCCCAGTCGCGAAACATCGTATCAAAACAAAAGAAAGTGCCCGACCAGTTCGACAGAGCCGGTACCGAGTTTCGACGCGCGAACGCGAGGCCGTGAAGAAACAAGTCGACGAAATGCTACGCGACGACATCATTCAGCCGTCCAAGAGTCCGTGGGCGTCACCCGTGGTTTTAGTGAAGAAGAAGGACGGCACCCTACGCTTCTGCGTCGATTATCGCCGTCTGAACAAAATCACGAAGAAGGACGTGTATCCTTCCCACGGATAGACAACGCCCTGGACCGACTCCACAAGGCGAAGTATTTTTCGTCGATGGACCTCAAGACCGGCTATTGGCAAATCGAGGTCGACGAGAGAGACCGAGAGAAGACTGCCTTTATAACACCGGACGGCCTCTTCGAGTTCAAGGTCATGCCGTTTGGCCTTTAATCGGCACTTGCGACGTTCCAACGTGTTATGGACACTGTACTGGCCGGCTTGAAGTGGCAGACTTGCCTTGTTTACTTGGACGATGTTGTGTTTTCTTCAAACTTCGACGAACATCTCCGGCGCCTTGAAGCTGTACTACAAGCAATCAAGGCCTCCGGACTCACCCTGAAGCCAGAAAAGTGCCGCTTCGCATACGAGGAACTTCTGTTCTTGGGTCACGTCATCAGCAAGTCTGGAGTTCGCCCGACCCACGGAAAACAGCGGCTATCGCTTCCTTCCCGCCACCCACTGACAAAAAAGCCGTGCGCCGATTTCTCGGCTTGTGCGCCTACTACAGACGCTTCGTCAATGAGTTTTCATGGATCGCCGAGCCGCTAACCCATCTCACGAAAACCGACGTGGACTTTAATTGGGAAACGGCACAAGTAGGGGCATTTCAAGAACTCAAACGACGCCTACAGACACCGCCGATACTTGCGCACTTCGACGAATACGCCGACACGGAAATCCACACCGACGCAAGCAGCGTGGGGCTCGGAGCCATCCTAGTGCAGAGGACTGACGGACTTGAAAGGGTTATCAGTTATGCTAGCCGGTCGCTATCCAAGGCGGAAGCCAACTACTCTACAACAGAAAAGGAGTGCCTTGCCATCATCTGGGCAACATCCAAGTTCGTCCCTACCTATACGGCAGGCCTTTCAAAGTTGTGAGCGACCACCACGCCTTGTGTTGGCTAGCTAACTTGAAGGACCATTCAGGTCGCCTTGCGCGGTGGAGCCTAAGACTTCAAGAATTCGACATCACCGTCGTGAACAAGTCCGGAAGGAAACACTCCGATGCCAACTGCTTGTCTCGTGCCCCCCGTGGACCAACCACCGCCCGACGACCAGGGTGATGACAGCTTTTTGGGAGCCATAAGTGCTGACGACTTCGCCGAACGACAGCGAGCTGACCCGGAACTAAGGGGTCAAGTGGAATACTTGGAGGGCAGGACCATCGTTGTCCCAAAAGTATTCAGGCGAGGATTGGCATCATCTTTCTTGAAAAACAACATCCTCGTAAAGAAGAACTTCTCTCCGGCCCGAGCCAGGTATCTTATCGTTGTACCTTCGGCACTTCGACCAGAAATTCTGCAAGCCCTGCAATTCTGCAAGCCCTGCGACCCGATGGCTGGCCACCTCGGTTTTTCCCGCGCGCTCGCGAGGATACAAGAAAAGTACTTCTGGCCCCGCCTTACCGCCGACGTCACTCGTTACGTGAGGACATGCCGGGACTGCCAGCGACGCAAGACACCACCGACAAGGCCAGCGGGACTTTTGCAGCCCATCGAACCACCTCGCCGACCGTTCCAGCAAATCGGCATGGACTTGCTGGACCGTTCCCGACGCCGGCTGTCGGAAACAAGTGGATCGTCGTAGCTACCGACTACCTCATCCCCACGCCAAAACAAGGGCCCTACCCAAAGGCTGCGCCGCCGAGGTAGCAAAGTTCTTCGTTGAGGGCATCGTCCTGCGTCATGGCGCCCCAGAGGTCCTCATTACTGACAGAGGCACGGCATTTACAGCGGAGTTAACTCAGGCGATCTTGAGGTACAGCCACACAAGCCACCCCCACAGACCTACCACCCACGCCTACCACCCACAGACCAATGGCCTCACTGAGCGTCTCAACAAGACCATCGCCGACATGCTGGCCATGTACGTCGACGCCGAGCACAAGACGTGGGCTGCAATTCTTCTGTACATGACCTTCGCATACAATACGGCCGTCCAAGAAACGACGCAGATGACGCCATACAACTTGGTCTGCGGAAGGAGCCCGGCAACGACGCCATGTTACCCAACGTCATCGACGAGGAAAACATCGACGTCGCCTTGTACCTCCAGCGCGCCGAAGAAGCCCGACAACTAGCCCGTCTACGCATCTAGTGCCAACAAAAGACCGACAGCCATCGCTACAACCTTCGGCGACGACATGCAGAATACCAGCCCGGTGACCGTGTCTGGGTCTGGACACCGATGCGACGACGTGGACTGAGTGAAAAACTTCTGCGACGATACTTCGGACCGTATAGACCTTTTTACCGGAGAGAATATTTCCTCCTTTCTGGGCTGTTGCACGGGAGCACAAAAGCCGACGTCACAGGCTTGGCCGCTCATTTTTGGGGGGTCACGCATGTTAACAACAGCCCAGAGAGCACTATGGCGGCGCCCAGGGAGCCTTCAGTGAAAAGGTCTATAGGGTGCTTCGACGTCTCCGCGCACTCGACTACGAGGTTGTCCCGAATGGCATCTCGAACTCTCAGCGACGCCGGGCACTTCCCGAAGTCGTGCATGTGGTGTGCCTTAAACCATTCCATGCGCGTTAGGGACCTGCGGACTCAAGTACTTGCTTTATTGTTGTTATTTATTGTTACATGCTTTTTTGTTCCATGTTCTGTTTTAAGCATCGGGGCGATGCTTTTTCAGAGGGGGACATTGCCACGCGTGTCATTTGGATGTGCTCTGTTTAAACCGACAAAGACTGTGAGCAATGCTCGGAGCAGATCGCGCCTCAGTGTTCGAGAAGCTTCACGTTCGTAGTAGATCATTTTGTTAACATTTCGCACAGCACGCGAACACTCAAGATTATTCCAGAGCTTGCGCGACGACCAGTGATAAGGCTAGAATGTTCGACGCGTTATGTATAAATGACGGCCGACGCTCTGTTCGCCGCTATCAGTGCCAGTGTGTATTGCTGTAATCTGACTTTCCGTTTACCGGCCGCAAGTTCGGCCCAAATAAACAGTTTCATTTCGGACCTAGCGACTGCTGCCTTCGTCGACGTTACGACCACTTGACAATATACACCTCGGAGAGAATAACAATTCACAATTACGTGTCGTGTTTAAAATAGTTAAAATACTCTTTAGTGGTAGGGCATAACCGGACGTGCGTCTGGTTAGTTTCCCTTGCCTTTCCATGCTTCTCTCTCTTACTTCAAAGGCAGTATATATAATTACGTGCATCTTTCAACAGGTTATGATGAGGACGACATAGTCTATAAATTGCTCCGCTTCAATCGACTAACAATGTTTACAAATATAATTGCTTTTCGCGAATGATTATTGAGGGGAACATCTTAGATGCACGCGCTGCTTAAACTGACAATATAGAAATGTTCCAACCATTGCTTGTCAGTTGATAGGCTAAAGTTGAGTCTCTTTGTCTTTTGTGCCTTTTAAATGCGAAGCATTTCTTAGCGAACTTCGGCGACTTTGAGCGTATCTATCTATCTATCTATCTAGCCGCCTACGACTTTGTGCTCTCCTGCCCATATCGTTAATGGGATTTGTTCCAAAATTGGTATGGCATAACATGACTGTATCACAAACATGAATGACTGGTCATATCATGAAAATCATGACTAACTTGTCATGAAAAGTATGATTTACACGCCATGGCCATAGTGCTCCTGAGGCCGTTTTCTTAATTTCATATATCTAAAAATTGGTACGATGAGACATTTCTGCATGACCAACATAAATGACAGGTGGTAATATGAAAATCATGACCTGCATGTCATGTACAACATGATTTACATGCCACGCTCATCGCGCGCTGACGGCCTGTTTCGCTAGCTTGATATACACCAAATTTGGTATTGCGTGACGTGACTGGTATGACGGACATAAATGCCAAGTGGTAATATGGAAATCATGACATGTCATGTGCAACATGACTTGCATGCCTACGCTCATGACACTCTCGGGGCCGTTTCGCTAGCTTGATATACCAAATTTGGTATTGAGTGACGTGACTGTATGACGAGTATAAATGACAAGTGTTAATATGGAAATCATGACATGTCATGCCCAACATGACTTGCATGCCACGCTCATGACACTCTCGTGGCCGTTTTGCCAGCTTGATATACACGAACGTGCTCACGTCCGTCCGTCCGGTCGTACGTCCGTCCCTCCAGCCGTGCCGTGGGCACCGGGCCGAGCAAACGGACGCCGGTCGCGTTGGACTCTACAGCGCTCGCGCTTTGCTTGCGTAGCGTCGCTGGGCCCAGCGTCTCTAATCATGCAAGGAAGGAAGGAGACGCGCGCATCACGTACAATTCTTACCGACCCCGTCTCATTGGGAACAGGCGTTTGAGGAACACACTTTGGAATTGACAAAATGTCCGTCAATTTAAACGCTGGAACGCGGATGGTGTCTGCACGATGTGCAGAGCGCGAGAATACGAACGCATGCTAAACGGAGGCACATTGGTCTCGCGTCTCGCTGCGATTCGAGGTAAAAAAATTAAGCGAACATAAGTGGCAGGTGGTAACATCAGAATCTTGGCATGCATGTCATCAACAGTGCCGTTTACATGCCACGCTCATGGTGCGCTTGTGTCCAGTTCGCTAGCTTTGATATACACCAAAATTTGTATTGCGCGACGTGACTGTATGACGAACACGAAAGACAGGTCCTAACATGTAAATAAGGACCTACATATTATGTACAGCATGATTTGCTCCTTGCTGGCTGCTTCGCATTATATCGATTCCCACAGTGCGTGGGATCTGCCGGTTTTTTTCCTTATCATTTCTCTTAAGCCAGTTGTATTGATGTTGTTTTCTTTGGTTGGTTGTTCAAACATTAATACTAGTTCTGTTTCTGTTTAACAAGATCATTCCTTCTACAACTAATCATTGTTACGCACTCTGCCACGACCCCCCACGGCTTGACAAATAAATAAATAAATAAATAAATAAGACCGCAGCATGCGTGTCAGGACCTCGCTCACGCATTGAACCTACGGGATTGCAGCCCCTAGTCTTGCAGGGCTCAGGTTAAGTGGGTGCTTCCTTAGCCAGCTGGCATCCAACAGGAATCGATTGCTTGCAAGGCATAGCTATACATGGCGCAACTTTGTGCCATGGGAATACGTTTTGTACTACACGGCCTTGCTCTTGTGTAGACATTCTTGCCCGATAGAGAACGGAGCCGCCAAAGGCTTTGGTTCGATATACAAACATACCATGGCTATTATTGTGTTATGAAAATCTATCTGTGAAGCCACCTCTTTGTGGGTTGTAGGCTGTCGTCACGTTATGAATCGTGCTAAGATCTGAGTACTTCTTAGGAGATTGTCGACAGGAACGATTTGCCATGTTGACTCAAAAAAAAAAGAAAAGAAAAAAAAAACCCCAAGAAACTCAGGGCGCCTTTTTGACACGATCTTCCCAAGAAATAGTGGACACGTCTGAAGCGGAGCCACGGCGCAAAGAACCGGTCTTTGCGTACCGTGTGAGATGGGCGATAGCACTCATAACTTTTCAATGACCTTCAGTAGTGGTTGGAAGAGGTCCAGCGGGGTATTCAGGTGTGTATGGCAGATGTCTCTCTTAGTTTGAAGGACATACTGGGATCGACACCCACCACCTTCTCAAGGATAAGGCGGTAGTTAAGGCGCAAGTCTTCTTTACAGCAAACATGCAAACATGCCCTACTGCGGGCCTATATTGTTAGATAAGCAGTAGAGATTGTGAATGTAAAGTGATTTCAGAAGATAACAGTTTTCTTGAATGTGTTAAGCGTGCTAAGTAACAAAACTTTTGAATTCATACAGCTAGAATCAGAGTTTAGGCAAATTCATGTTATAACCACCATTAGAACGCTGGCTGAACTGTCATGTTTGTAGCATGCGTGGGCACTAGCCTCACAGCTTCTTATAGAGATTATTGTAGGACACTTTAAGCGGAAAGTTACATACAACAGTACTTACAGCGGTAAAATTATTATGATGGCTAATACAAAAAAATAAACATTCATACATATGCTTCGCATGTTTAGTTGCAGTCACTCAGCCAGCTTCACAAATGCTTACAGTGAACATGATCTTGCTCCTTATATATATATATATATATATATATATATATATATATATATATATATATATATATATATATATATATATATATATATATATATATATATATATATATATATATATATATATATATATATATGCGTGACACAGCTAAAAGCAAAGAAAAAATTCCATCTTGCAGCGCTTTTCACAGCAGGAGGGCGGAACTCATCCACTCTTCATAGCAGCTGTCTTGTGAGTAATTGAGAGCACTAATAAAGCAATAAAGAAATTATGGTTCGAACGTTGAGAAACACGGAATGAGTCTGCTGTAGGCGACGTAGGATTAAAAAATTTCAACTCTGTAATAAAGAATTGTTACTCAAGTCGAGTATGTTTAGTTGCGGAAAATCCGCAATGGCATGACCGTGGAAGGGGCGTTCCTGCTGGAGACAAACGACAAGATGTATGAGACATAGGCATGCGCACAGGGATCGTGAGAGCAGGGGAAAGGGGCGGGGCGACCTCCCTTCCAATCATTTATAAGGGGAGGGCGTAGAGGCTTCCCCACACTTTGACTCAGTCGGACCTGCCCGTCATTCTTTAAATAGCAGGGCTATGGCCATAGGCGTGCGCAGGGTACCCCTTCAGAGGGGGGGGTGAAGGTTCGTCGCAGCGCCCCCCTCCCTATTCTTTCAATGTATGGGGCTGACTTTGCGCCCCCCCCCCGAGTCGGGGCGCCCCCTACGTATTATTTCAATATATGGGGCTGGCTGCGCACCCCCCTCTGAGGTGACTAAGGGGGGGGGGGGCTGCCTCCCCCTCCCCCCTTCCCCTCTCGTGCACATGCCTATGGCTATGGCCACGCAGGCTTTTGGGGCGAAGGTTTAAGGTCGAGGTTTGTCTGCCGTTGCGTCGTAGCCAGCCGCACATGCAAGGTACACACTATACGCCGTGACGATGACGATGACGCTGAAGAATAAGCGCTATAGTGCATGCAAGGTACCCGATGACGATGACGACCACGGAACGTTCTCTTTCTGCCATGGATAAAAACGAACGTAAGGCGCGGGAAGCTGCGGCAAAACGACAAGAACAAGCGGACTCGGAGATGAGGGCGCGGGAAGCGGTGGCTCAACGGCAGCGCCGACAACAAGCTGCTACCCCGGTGGCGAGAGCTCGGCAAGCGGCGGCAATACGGTCAGCGTTGACATCACAGACAACGACTGGCTTGGGTAGTATATGACGTCGCGATATGCTCTAAGATGCATTTAGTATGACTGGAAACAACCAACAACCACCAGAGGAACGTGCATAGACCTCGTCTTTGCAACTTCAGGCTAGATCCGATACAAGAACCATTGGCTTTGCATTTCACGGACCACAAAGCAGTAATAATGAATGCAAAACGAAATCCATAACTCAACACAATATACCATTTATCTCCAAAAACATTGTGATTGGCTTTTCGCGCAAAAACGACACACGAACACGAAGGGAAGATACCACGAGACAAGCGACACACGAACACGAAGGGACGATACCACGAGACAAGCGCAGCGCTGGTCTCGTGGTATCTTCCCTTCGTGTTCGTGTGTCGTTTTTGCGCAAAAGGCCATTCACAATGCAATACCAACTCGCCCAACGCTCCGTTCTTCTAAACATTGTATATAACTGAACAGCGCTTTGTAACTCATTTACATGCATGAGTGGGCAATGTCACGGGTGAGGTACGGTAACACCAAACGATCCCACTGCTTCGCCCACTGATCATGATTCACTTCGTGCAGATGCGGTGTTTGATACAAATGCGTCCGAAGGACCCCAATGTTACATTCCAAAAACTCTTTACTTCCCATATTTACCCCCGGAAAAGCAGGGACCAAAGGCCGGCCACGGCCAAAGGCCGACGGAAGGCCGCAGACCATTCACTCGTCGCAACGTGTTCTTAAGCGTCTGTATTTCTAAGCAAATTGACGAAAGTGATAGAGTGAATGGTCGATGCCCTTATTCAGGGCCGAAAACTCGTATGCCGCGCTGTCGGTCGTTCCGATGAGTGTAGACTATGCCATCGCGAAGGCAAAGAATTAAGGAGCCCTTGCGCTGTAGGGAAATTGGGTGCAAGTGAAGCCTGACGTACTACTTTTTCTTTCTTTCTTTCTTTCTTTCTTTCTTTCTTTCTTTCTTTCTTTCTTTCTTTCTTTCTTTCTTTCTTTCTTTCTTTCTTTCTTTCTTTCTTTCTTTCTTCCTTTCTTTCTTTCTTTCTTTCTTTCTTTCTTTCTTTCTTTCTTCCTTTCTTTCTTTCTTTCTTTCTTTCTTTCTTTCTTTCTTTCTTTCTTTCTTTCTATCGCATCAAGAAATGTTTCCTCCCTTCCTTCCTTCATGACTAGAATGGGACCGTCACCACGTGTTTAGCAGCGCAACACTTAATTTGCTGCTGGCAACAACGAAGGTCATGCTTTCATATCAAAGCAACAATGTAATGTGGCGACGTGAAATAACAAGCAGTCACGATAACCTCGGTAAAAGATGAGATTGCTGTATCAGAAACGGCTGATCGCTGACCTGCCCAGGGTTGAGAGAGCATGAATTATTGGCAAACAGCGCATACGAATACATGCGTAACCACCGCACCTTCGAGGGCCTTATTTGTGTACACTGTGATGACCAAAAGCGGTGCTGGGGCTCGGGCTCGGCTAGCGCGAGGACATGAGAGGCCGAAGGGGAGAAAGAAGAGGTAGATAAAGAACAGCCGGCCCGCAGCAAGGGCGTTATGTCTTGTCTGTTCCTTAACAATGGCGCAGCCTACAACGAAAACCGAACCTTAAAGAGCCTCGTATCTTCGTCGGTCGTCGGCGTTGCGCATCTCGTCATCGAAGGAACGCCGTCCACGCTTCCTCGGTGATGGAGCCAGCAACGCGACCGGTGCTGCAGCTACCCATCATACCAACCGCGGACGGCGTCCATGCCTCCTCGTTGGTCCCAGGGTACCACTTGACAGGCACCATGCTACCACCTTCTTCTGAGTGTGCGCACGCCTCCCGTGGCGTACATCCCGTGCCCACAGCTTTTCCAACGTGTGAGCCTCAAGGGACGCTGTTCAGGCTTCCTTGGACGTGCGTGTCGCCGCCGTGAGTACTGATACCACGACATACTCCGCGGACGCGTACGCTACCACGGCCTACTGCTCTTCCAAGCAACCCGCAACCGCAAGCGCAACCACCGCATCATGCGGAACCTCGGACAGCGCCGCGCAGCTGCGGCATACCATCGCGCGACTCCGCGGCACGGTGAACGCTTTGATAGCATTGAGCTCTGCGCAGTTTCCTGACTTCATGCCGGCATTGAGTGCCGCGAACGCCACGCTGGATGTAGCCGCCTCACACGACCTGGAGGCCACCTCACACCAGCAACGCAGAGAGCTCAGGTGTGCCCTCATGCAGCTCTCGCACCAACTGGGCTGTTTCGCGTTGGCGCTCTCTGGATTTTCGCCTGCGCTCCTACCATCACAAGCCGCCAGCGAGATACCGGAGTTCCACGGCTTCGAGGACGACGCCGACAACTGGGTGGCGACCGTCAATGCTCTCGCAGCTCGCAATGCGTGGACGGAGCAGCAGAAGTGGAGTGTGGCCATAGACCGCCTTCGAAATGGTGCCGCGGCGTGGCATAGATACGAAGGCGTCCGGCAGCAGTCCTGGGCGGAGTGGAGCTTCAAGCTCATTGCTGCTTTTGGCCGGACTCCCTCCCACCTCTCTGCCACCACCCAGTCCAAGCTGACCGCTACCGAGGATGGAGCTCACGAGGGGTTCCACCTCGAGGCTGCAGCTCTGCGCTGCAGTTCACCACTTGAGCTTCCGGACTCTTTGTCGGTACCCGACTCAAGTGCATCACACCCAAAGATCATTGCCGAAGACCAAATGAATTCCAATTACCGGATGGATCTTCAACCACCACAACCAGAACTGCCGGCGGGTATCGGGGAGACTCTCCCACAGTCAGTGTCACATTTGCGGACATCGCGGCAGTCAATGGCCGAGTTTGCGAGCTCCATAAATGAGCCCCAGGCAGGAAGAACCAGCATCGACAATTCCGGCTACACGGTGTGCGATCGCCGTGACGACGACAAGCACGCCCCTCTGGCTCACGGCGAACTGCCTGAACGCCGCGCGGACAACCACGAAGCCGTCATTGCAACCATAGAAATCACCGATAGGTCGGACAGTAACCAGCTCGGCCAAAACAACGAGGCTCTGTCGAAGAACTCCAACGACGTCGGCGTGGAATCAAACAATGATTGCGTTCACGCATATCGACGCAGTAAGGACCACAGTGACCGCCGAATAAAGAAGAGCGATGGCGGGAAGGGAGCCACATCGCATCATGATGATCACGTCCCGCAGTCGCTCTGTGCTCACACGCATGCTGTGCTGCGCAGGTATTTTCCGGTTCGGCATAAGTGTCTCCTAGACGTGCGACGACCACTGCGTCACACCCAGTGTCGCCCACCAAAAACACCTCTGGCTGATCTCCAAACCAAGTTGCAGCGTCGTAAAGACCGACCGCCGAGACAGCCAGTTTCGCCCTCCTGAGGCATTGCGACAGAAGACGCAGGTACAGAACCTGCACACTGCTTCTAGCCACGGCCAGACATAGAGACCAGCGAAACGTTCGATGACCACAACCCCCCGCTGGAGACGCGACATTTCGAGCGCAGGCATGTATACTTGCAAGCGTGGCCGAGTGTGATGACCAAGAGCGGTGCTGGGGCTCGGGCTCGGCTAGCGCGAGGACATGAGAGGCCAAAGGGGAGAAAGAAGTGGTAGATAAAGAACAGCCGGCCCGTAGCAAGGGCGTTGTCTCTTGTCTGATTCCTCACAGTATCTATATATTTATCTATCTAGCCGCCTACCAGTGGCGTAGCCTGGGGGTGGCACACCTGGGCCGTGCCGCCCCCAAAATTTTAACGCGACAGCGTTAAAGAGCTCGTTTCGCGAAAATTCCGGCGTCGGCGTCGTTGGTTGTGAGCGAAAAATCATCTTGTCCGTGGCCGAAAAATCGTCATCTTGTCCGTGACCGAAAAATCGAGAAAGATAGAAATAAAATAAATAATAAAAATTTGCGGGTCCGAGTGAGGATCGAACCCGGGTCGTCTGCGTGGCAAGCAGGTGTTCTACCACACAGCCATGCCTCTGCTTGGATATACTGTGAAAATAACTTCCTCTGCTTGGAAATGCAGTGAAAATAACTTCCATGCTTCGCAAACGCAAGCGTCCTTTATATAGGCGTCGCAATATAAGATGTAACATCCCAGGAATATTGCGTGGTACAAGCGTAAATTGCCATCGGGCGTCAGAATATGCGACTATCATAACGATTCCATAGTTTAAAGCCAGCCACCCATTACAAACGGCACACACCTTACTGCGCGTCTTCCCTTAACACCACGTAGTGGGTGCATAGCAAGTTCGAAAACATTTCCCACATTTGCCGCGCATAATTTCTCCTGGTTTAAGCCATACTACCTATTACATAGTATGCACTAAGTGATTGAAGTACGCAGTAGGGACGGGATATCGCTATCGCGTTCAACTCTTAAAGGCGAAGCTTAAGGGTCCCCCAATTTTTTTTTTTCGCTATGGCATACAGAGCGAAAAATGGCCATTTCAAGAAGGTGCCCCCCCCCCCCCCCCCTCCCCCCGAAAAAAATTTCTGGCTACGCCCCTGCCGCCTACGTCTGGGTGCTCTCGTGATCGCCTCCTTAACTTGAGGTCGACAAAAGTTAGTATGGAAAGGTAAGAGGATTTTACGAATATGTCTGGCTGGTCGTGATTTGAATAACGCGAAAATCCCGTCGCGTACGTCGTCAAACTCATTTCTCCAGACGCGTGTGGCTCATACAAGTATACAACGGGCCGCGGTATGCGGGTATGAGCCACACGTGTTTGACAATTTATATCTACCCAGGAACGGCACGGGCGGATATTAGTAATTGAAATGTGATAGCGTTAAGAAAAAAAAAACACAGCATATCCACGGAGTGAATGATGATGAGTGGGCGAAGCTGCGGAGGTTCATCGGTAAACCGTGAATCTTCAATGAATTCTGCCCGGTACATCATCACCGACGTGAGATCGGGGCGTTTATACTAAAGGGTCGATGAGAGTTATGGTGACTGAAGCAATCATGGTTACACCGTGAAATCTTCAGTGGTTTCGCCCAGCAGTAATCAAAGCGATAGTGTGTGTGAAATTTTATTCAAACTTCAACGACCGGTCGTCGTCCATGGTCCGCCTAGCAGCACGATCCGGCAAGCGCACTCGTACGGCGGTCCGCGCAATCGGAGAGCAGCTGTATTTCCAACGCCATCTAGCGTACCTTCACCCAACCGCCATATTGTACGCATGTCTATAGGACAGCGCCCTCTCGGAAACGAGACGAGAACTGGAGATGACGATACCATATCCACGGAGTGAATGATGATGAGTGGGTGAAGCTTCGGAGGTGCGTCGGTAAACCGGTAATCTTCCGCGACTTCTGCGCAGTACATCATCAACGACGTGAGATCGGGCGCATTCATACTAAAGGGTCGATGAGAGTCATGGCGACTCGCAGCTCACTTTAATTTTACATGTACGTTGTGAATTTTTTAATTGTTTAATCACGCATAGGAGACATGTCACACCGGCACTACCTTGGAGGTTGAAATCCAGTGCCTACTGGCTACTCAGATTGCATGGACAACCCAGGACCGCCGAGGTGATGCCATAAGGAGCATCGGCCCTAAATATATTCATCATATACAAGTACCGCCATCTAGTGGACATTCCAAGAACTAAACGAGAGGTGGCTACCTACAACATACATCGAGGACGCACGACCCACGGCTTAAGGAGCTTCGCCCCTAAAACTGACGACGGCAGCGTTGACCCGACGAATGCAAAGAATAGAAATCAGGGTCCCAGCAGGAATCGAACTCACGCAATCCGCGCGGCAATCAGGTATTCTACCACAGAGCCACGGGAGGTCTCGGAACTGCTTTGGGAAAAGAACCTATGCAGGCGTACTGTTGGGGAAACGTCACTTGTTTTGCAGTGCTGGCTATCTAATTTTCAAAACATTACATACGTAGTTCTATGATGAAGGAGTCATGTCGGGTTAACATCAATCGTATATTTAAGCGCCATACACTGCAGTAGGATTACGTAGCACTATCCAGGGCTACCATTCTCGCAATCACAAGCGCTACATATCAGCTTACCGCTTCTGGTGTTCGGTATTACAACTGGTTTCATATAACCAGTTGTAATACCCATGCAACCAGTTTCATACAACTGGTTGCGTGAAACATATGCGACTGTTCAACATATATCTGTGCGTACAATATTTGTACATATCTTTAGCGTAATTTCATAACGTTTCGCTTAATAGAAAAGTTACAACGTAGTCACCTTACCTCCGCATGCTTCGCATAACATCGATTCCCATGGTATTTGGAATCTGCCATTTTTTTTATTTTACGATCTGTACGTCATTAATGTTTGTCATACAGATACGTCACGTACAATACCGAATTTGGGGTATATCAAGCTAGCGAAACGGTCGGAAGCGTGCCATGAGAGCGGCTTGCAAGTTATGTGGCACATGACATGTCATGATTTCCACATTACCAGCTGTCATTTATGTTGGTCATGCAGAAATGCCTCATACCAATTTTTGGATATATCAAGTTAAGGAAACGGCCGCAGGAGCACTACAGCCACGGCCTGTAAATAATACTTTTCATGAGAAGTTATTCATGGTTTTCGTGATATGACCAGTCATTCAGTTTCGCCATACAGTCATGTTCTGCCATTGCGATTTTGGCATAAATCCAATTAGCGATACGGCCAGGAGAGCACAAAGTCGTTGGCGGCTAGATAGATAGATAGATAGATAGATAGATAGATAGATAGATAGATAGATAGATAGATAGATACGCTCAAAGTCACCGAAATTCGCTAAGAAATGCTTTGCATTTAAAAGGACATGGACATTTGAGGAGCATTTTCGCCGTAGCGTCGCCGTCATGTACCGTATAAAGCACAAATTGATAACATCACCCCGTACCTCGTGTGTTCTACGTGTGCGTGAAAACTTGTGAAGGCTGCAGACGGGCGCGGCTCAAGCAGGAATGAAACGCGCCGGCTGGCTCCGTCAGGCGAAGGACCATGAAGCGATGCCGCTGGGGAATGGAGGGAGGCTGCTGTGCAGCGAACTTTGGTCGAGAGGCCGCGTGCTGTGTCTTCAGAAATCAGAAGACGGCCTAATGCTACTATGCACATCATGTGCTTTCACCGCTGACTTCGCATTGAAGCACGAAAAGAAACAAGACAACAGGTTCACTCATTGGAGCGGCCATATTTCCCTACGCCAGTGTTTTGTAGTGTTACGCCAGGTCGGATCCTACAAGGCTTACTTCGTATAAGATTCCAATTTGTTGCTATCGTCTTCATTGCTTCGACTTTGCGGTGTGTGTGTGTGTGTGTGTGAAAAACATTTATTCAATGAGAGTTTGCAGGCCCAGAGGACCCTTTACGTAGGGGGAGTCCTTATTCCGGGACCCCGCTGGACAAGGCCGCTACCCGCGCCCGTTGGACTAGAGCTCCCTGAGCCTCCAGTCCTGAACAATTGAGTAGGGCTGCCTCTCATGCCTCTCTAGTAGGGGAAGGGTTAGGGGGGAAGGGGAGGATTCATCTGACATGCCCACACCATGTGAAAGTTATCGGAGACTTCCCCACAGTGAGGGCACCGCCCATCAACTTTTGGGTCAAAATGCTGTATTATGGCAGGACACAACAAGGTGTTGGTCTGCAGGCGCCTTAGGATTCGTTCATCGGCCTTACTCAGGCCCTTAGCAGGGACCGGGAAAAGCCGATGTAGTTCGCAATAGTGCACCAGAATTTCTCGGAATCGCAGAAGCGGCTGCCTAGTCTCCGAGCCGAAGAAGCCTAGCTGAGGTGCCCGGTTGTTAAGCGCGCGGGCGGCCGCATCCGCGGCCTCGTTACCTCTAACCGTTTAATGCCTGAATTATGAAACCGGCCAAAAAAAAAAAAAAATTCGTTTTTCAATTTTCAGCTTTAAGTATCAACTTTTACCTAGTTCTGTGGTTAAATTGTCTAAAATGCAACTTTAATGCATACTTTTAGATAGGTCTTAAGCCAGTGTGTGGCTGAATACAGAGATGTGTTCAAAGCCGAACCTTGAAAAGACAATACTTGTGTGGGTCATCGGGCGAGGGCTTGTGGTCACTTGTTTAAATGCAAGTTTCACTAGACTGCTTCCACAACGATCACGTGACATCGTGCCGGCGACTGTAAGGGAACCCTAGACTCCGCCGCCTAATGTGGTCGACTTCTTGGGAGCCGAAAGAGTGACATAAATGTGACAGTGCCGAGAAATTCATCTAGCTCGTCACGAGGTAAAGCCAGTTCTTTATTAGGATTTTTCTGTGTCGCAAGAAGATTGCTCTGCTCAACTATGTCACCCATGAAGGCTTCAGAAAAAGTTCCTTGAAATATTCTATGTGACCTAGGACAGTGTCACACTAAGGAAGAGCGGCCTTTCAAGTGTGGAATTTCCCGCTGTTCTTGACGTTCTGTCTTTTTGCATCGCACTGCATGTTTCAGACAGGCACTTGGTTCATGTACCGCATCTTCGTCTTCATCCTCACTGCTTGATGAAGGCACTCGTGCTTGTGCATGAGGATCGGGATCCATATCGTCGTCTTCGCTGTCACCAAGACAGCTATTGCAACTTTTATCTTCAGGTGGCAAGCACTTGCGAAGCCCTATTTTTCCATAAAATGAATGGACGTCCATCATCTATCAATAAATAAAATACGAACTTGTCATACCGGCAGTCACCACTTACTGCCTCAAATGCCGCATGTGGCGAATTCGCGACATACCACAAAAGCGAGGATCGTGCTACAAAAAACGCACTTCAGAACAACGTAACATATCGTGTGCAATCTCTTGGATGTGTGCACACCAAAAAATTTTTATAGAAGATTGAACTTTGGTCACTCAGGCGAAAAAGAACCAAGAAGTGAAAACTGTTGCACGTGCTTCGCGCACTCCGCCATCAGCTACAGAACATTTGGTTCTAGCTTATAATACCTTACACGAGATGGGTCTAGATGTCTCGTGCTGAAAGGTACGTTCCCCGCGAATACGTGACAGCCGGCATTGAAGGCAGCACGCGTTTCGTGACTTACATGGTCAACGTTTTTCGGTATGTCGCGAATGCGCGACACCCGGCAATGAAGGGCTAAGGCCCTGGTGGCTCGGAGTCCAAACGATGCGTTTGGGGGGACGCGTCTGTATCCCTGATGGCTCGCTTTAGAATATCGTAGGCTAAAGGTGAGACCTCGCCCGCCAGGTAGTTTTCACAGGCTCTGCGCGAATCTGCAATGATTACCCTAGAGTTCGTGTGCGAGGCTGCAAGCGCTATTGCTACCTTCTCGGCCCGCGCGGAGTTGAAAGCCCGATAGGAGAGCCCGTTAACGCGTTGGCCTTGGTGAAGCATCTTTGAACTATGCAGCGCAAGAAACGAGGACGCAAGAAAAGTACAACACACCAGCAGCTCCTTCTCACAACTAACTTTATCGGAAAGAACGCATACTATTTAACCTATGACCAAGTACCACGTGCTCATACATCATTGATAGCCAAACAAATGAAAAATAAACAGGAAAAAAATTGATCACATGCGCGCTCTTTTTCTATGTGATAAACCGATTGAGGAAAGAAATTTCATTGTCATGCAGTGATATTGAAGGCATGCTTACACATTGATTGCCTTTTTTTGTTAATATGATGAGCCTCAACAATTTCTCTAGTAGTCTGATTTTGATGCCTGGAAATACACTTGGTGTCACAAAAATTAGGGGTACATCCATGTTCTGCACAGTGTCGTGCAACGTGCAAGTACACGTTGCTTTCCAATGAACGCTTGTGTTCCGACAACCTTAGGTTCAGACAACGACCAGTTTGCCCTACATAGACATGACCACAGGAAAAAGGAACCTCGTATACAATTCCCATTGTGCATGCCACGAACGGAGACGCATGCTTTACAGTACAGCCTCTTTTCGTCACACCTGAACTTTTTTCCGCCAGTTTCCTTTTAACTATAACACAGATGCGATTCATTTTTTGAGGAGCCGAGAAAACAACATTTATCTTATACCGACCAGCTACATTTTTTAGCGCGTGGGACAGCTTGTGTACATACGGAATTACAACGAATTTTTCTTTATCAACAGACTTCGTATTATCTATGGTGGGCGTTCCTACTTTTATGCGTTTTAGGAGCTTCTGCACGTTCACTCTGATAGCGCTTTCCGGAAAACCTGCCAATCTTAGACGCTCGATTTGTCTCGTGCAGCTTTCGCCGGTTTTATGAAAACAAGATTTGAACAAAGACGAAAACAGTAGTGAAAAAGCTATGCCATGTGTCACAACTTTTGAATGAGCGGATTTAAAGTTGAGAACTGCTTTTTCGGATCTTGGACTGTAAATCCAGCAAACATGATTGTCGGTTAGTCTAAGCTTTACATCCAAGTACTGTAATTCTTTGTTCTGAGGTACCTCATGAGTGAATTTCAACCCCTAACCACATATGTGGAAAACGTCCATAACGTTAGTCACAGTCTGTTGATAGTTGTGTACTGGACCGCAATGGGCAGTGGGGATGGGGCTTAGAAAGAAGAGGACAACTGGTCTGTGATAAAAGCCTTTGTTCCGGTGCTGTCCCCTGTGTTCTCGCTGCTCCGCTCTACCATCTGAGGGCTTGCTTACCTAGAACGTCTCTTGACATTTGGTGGAGCTGCTGGGTATTTCCAGACCTGGAACTCCGAAGCCGGACGCTTCCCTCCGCGCCTGTCATGCCTGAAGACGCCGGGCCGAGCAACCCCAACCCTCTCCAGGCCTCGCCTGCGGTTATGTGTTCAGGTACGCCACGCCAACGAGATCCTCCCATCTTCAGTGGAACTGAAGATCAGGACGTCGACAATTGGCTGTCGTTGTACGACAAAGTGGCTGTGGCTAATAGATGGAATGACGCCGATAAGCTGAGCTACGTCAGCTTCTATCTCTCCGGAGGGTGGCCAATATTTGGTTTCACAACCATGAGTCAGAGTTTCCTACCTGGGCGGCACTCAAGGCTAGACTCCAAGATGTATTCGGACGCCCTGCCGTCCGCAAGCTGCGGGCAGAGCAACAGCTACGCACCCGTGCTCAACAAAAAGGTGAAAACTTCACCAGCTACATTGAAGATGTAGTTGACCTTTGCCGGCGCATTAACGCCAACATGAGCGAAGACGAGAAGATAAAGAATATTATGAAAGGCATAGAGGACGATGCCTTCCAAATGCTCTTGGCGAAGAACCCTCAGACGGTTAACGAAGTAAATACTCTTTGCCAGAGCTACGAAGAATTGCGAAAGCAACGCCTTTCTACGCGCCGAGATCTCGTATCACATGGCACGCTTTCGGCACTGACCAACAGTTCCTGTGCTGCCCCCTCCGACCCATCGTTTCTCGAGCAAGTCAAACAATTTGTTCGGGAAGAAGTCGCGCGCCAACTGTCTCTTCTGCCAGCCGCCCAAGCGTCCGAGTCGCTGTTGACTCCTGAGATCCGCCAGGTCATTCACGAGCAAGTGGCAGACATCGTACCAATCGCTCATCAGCCGACTCCAGCGACAGCTCCGCTTAGCTACGCTGCCGCCGTCGCCCGGCCAAGGCCGCCCTCTCCGACTGTGCCGTACGCGCCTACGAACACCTTCACTTCACCTTTACCCTCGGCTGCGAACTATACACCACGGAGCTACTATCCACCATCGCAGCCCCTTCGCCCTGCACCGCAATACTTCGCTCAATCTGCGGCCCCTGCTTTCAACCCGTGGCGCACCCATGACAACCGGCCCATCTGTTTCGCATGCGGATTCGCTGGCCACGTAGCACGGTTCTGCCGCCGACGTGCGTGCTATTCTCCAGACTCTGCGCGGCCACCAAGCAATGGTCCGGACTATGACTTTCGCTCTGCTCCTGCTGCTGAGAACTTCAACGCCGCGCCTGCTGCTTCCCGAGCTTTCAGCCCCCGTCGGTCTTCGTCCCCTCGTCGGCGTTCTTTGTCCCCCCTAATACGCAGACCTGAAGCTGTCCAAGAGGAAAACTGACGGACGCAGTTCAGGAGGCAAGAACTGCGCTCTCTGCGAAATGCTCAAGACCTCATTTTTTCCCTGCGAATGTAATTGTAGTTTATGCCGAAGATATTGCCGTTCATGCACTTGTCGATACGGGAGCGGCGGTATCAGTGATTTCCGACCAGCTTCGCCTTAAGCTCCGAAAAGTCGCGACGCCGTTTTCAGCCGTTTCGTTACGTACAGCCAGCGCCGAGCCGATTGATCCCTTGGGAAAATGCACAGTTCGTGTTTTTATAGAAGACACTATTTACCACATTGAGTTCATCATTCTGCCTCGCTGCTCTCATGCCATGATCTTGGGATGGGACTTCCTGTCATCGCATCATGCCGTTATTGATTGTGCCCGCGCAGAGCTTTCCCTGTCTCCATTCGGCGGCGACATTTTTGAAGATTCCTCTGCCGCTTCTAATCGAGTGTTAGTCGTCACGGACACTACCATTCCTCCTTTCTCTTCCGCTCTTGTCGCCATCTCCTGCGCTTCGCTTTCCGACTCTACAGTTCTTTTCACGCCGTCTAAGCTTGCTGGTCATCGTCACCCCTTGTTACTTCCTTTTGCCCTCCTAACCATTCGACAGGGTGTCAGCGCACTTTATGTTTCCAACATGTTTCCTTGTCCAGCTAACCTGCACCCCGACGAGTGCCTTGGTCATGCTGAGGACCTCGACCCAAGCTTTGTCTATCATGTACCTGACGACTCGGCTCCTCTACAGGTTGACACCGTGGACGTTGACGTTCTCCCTGCGCAGCCATCTCGTGACCAACCGTTTTCTCGATGTATTGACCCAAACCTCACTTCCAGTCAGCACACCCAGTTGGTCGCGCTCCTTGACCGCTATCGTATGTCTTTCGACCTCGAACAAGCTCGCTTAGGCCGCACTTCCACCGTTGTCCACTACATCGACACCGGAAACCACGCGCCATTGCGTCAACGGCCGTATCGTGTGTCCGCAACGGAGCGCCGAGTCATCGACGAGCACGTAGGAGACATGCTCAAACGTGGCGTGATACAACCTTCGCACAGTCCCTGGGCCTCTCCTGTAGTGTTGGTAAAAAAGAAGGATGGCACCATTCGCTTTTGTGTGGACTACCGTCGACTCAACAAGATAACCCGTAAGGATGTTTACCCGCTTCCCCGTATTGACGACGCGATAGACTGCCTTCAAGGCGCCGAATTTTTCTCGTCCCTCGACTTACGATCCGGCTACTGGCAGGTCCCGGTGGCTGAAGTAGACCGCCCGAAGACTGCCTTCATCACCCCTGACGGTCTCTATGAGTTTACCGTCATGCCTTTCGGCCTGTGCAATGCGCCTGCCACATTTGAAAGAATGATGGATAACATCTTGCGAGGACTCAAATGGCAGATATGCCTTTGCTATCTGGACGATATTGTCATCTTTTCACCGGACTTTCCTTCCCACCTTCTTCGCCTCGAACGCGTCCTCACATGCATCGCTAACGCCGGCCTCCAGCTCAACTTGAAGAAATGTCGCTTTGCCGCTCGGCAGCTGATCATCCTCGGCCATGTCGTGTCAAAAGACGGGGTACTCCCTGATCCGTCGAAACTACAAGCTGTCGCTGAATTCCCCCGACCAAACAACTTGAAAGAGCTTCGCAGCTTTATCGGGCTATGTTCATACTTTCGCCGCTTCATCCGCAACTTCGCCACCGTCATAGCCCCCTTTGATACAGCTCCTACGTGCTGACCACAACCTTTCGACCTGGTCACCAGATTGTGATGCCGCGTTTATAACACTGCGTCGTCTTCTCACCTCTCCTCCGATCCTGCGTCATTTCGACCCAAGCGCTCCGACAGAAATACACACCGACGCCAGTGGTGTTGGCCTTGGAGCCGTTCTTGCTCAACGAAAGGCTGGCTTCGACGAGTACGTCGTCGCTTTCGCCAGTCGCGCACTCACGAAGGCTGAAACTAACTACTCTGTAACAGAAAAGGAATGCTTGGCGATAATTTGGGCTATAACCAAATTTCGACCATACCTCTACGGCCGCCCATTCGACGTGATAACCGACCACCATTCCCTGTGCTGGCTTTCTTCCTTGAAAGAGCCTTCGGGTCGTCTAGCTCGATGGGCGCTTCGGCTACAAGAGTATAACATTCGTGTACTCTACCGTTCCGGCAGGAAACACTCCGACGCAGACGCTTTGTCTCGCTCCCCCATTACATGGCGAGACTAATTCCCAGAGCGTCCCGTTATCCGAGTCCGCCCTCTCTGCTACGAACATGGTTTTGGAGCAGAAGAAGGACCCATGGATTGTTTCTATGTTCAACTTCCTGAAACAGCCATCAACACCCGGTGCCAGCCGGGCATTGCGTCGCCAAGCACACCACTTCTCCATTCGCGACGGGCTGTTATACCGCCGTAACTACCAGACTGAAGGCCGAAAATGGTTGCTTGTGGTCCCTCGACATCTCCGCTCGGACATCTGTGCGGCGTTTCACGATGACCCACAGTGCGCGCATGCAGGCGTCCTAAAGACTTTCGCGCGCCTACGCCTTCGCTATTACTGGCGCGGGATGTACCGCTTCGTCCGTCAATATGTACGCTCCTGCCTCGCTTGCCAACGTCGCAAGGATCTTCCTCGCCGTTCAGCTGCCCCACTGCAACCTTTGCCCTGCCCAAGCCATGCATTTGATCGCGTAGGAATCGATCTTTATGGTCCACTACCAAGCACTCCCGACGGCAACAGATGGGTAATCGTGGCCATCGACCATCTCACACGTTATGCGGAAACTTCACCTTTGCCTAGCGCTACCGCACGCGATGTTGCCTCGTTTATCCTGCACCACATCATACTTCGCCATGGTGCCCCAAGAGAATTACTCAGCGACCGAGGCCGCGTATTTCTCTCCGACGTCATAGAAGCTCTTCTCGAAAAATGTCGTACAATTCACCGCACAACAACCGCGTATCACCCACAGACTAATGGGATTACTGAAAGTTTCAATCGCACTCTTGGTGACATGTTGGCCATGTATGTCGCATCTGACCACAGCAATTGGGACCATGTTCTCCCATTTGTGACATATGCTTATAATACTGCCACGCAGGCCACCACAGGGTTTTCCCCGTTTTTCCTACTTTATGGGCGCGAGCCATTCTCCACAATGGACACCATTCTTCCGTATAGCGCTGATGCCACGGAATCTACACCCCTTTCTGAAGCTACAGCACACGCAGAAGAGTGCCGAAAGCTCTCCCGCATATTGACATCTGAGGACCAGCAACGTCAGAAGCTCCGCCGAGATCCTGCCGTCGCGCCTGCATCGCATGATCCTGGCTCCCTAGTGTGGCTTTGGGTGCCTGCCACAAGCCCAGGATTGTCACCGAAATTTGTTTCGAAGTACCAGGGTCCCTACCGTGTGGTAAAGCAGACGTCTCCCGTGAATTATATCGTGGAGCCCCTTGAACCACCTTCGGACAAGCGCCGCCGGCAGCGCGAAATTGTGCATGTCGAACGTTTAAAGCGTTACTACGATCCGCCTGTGCTCTCCTACCCATAAGTCGCCGGGACGGCTTCTTTTTTTTCCGGGGGGATAATTGTACTGGACCGCAATGGGCAGTGGGGATGGGGCTTAGAAAGAAGAGGACAACTGGTCTGTGATAAAAGCCTTTGTTCCGGTGCTGTCCCCTGTGTTCTCGCTGCTCCGCTCTACCATCTGAGGGCTTGCTTACCTAGAACGTCTCTTGACAGTTGCAACTGTGTACGAAGACTAGAAGACTTTCCTCAATCGGTTTATCACATAGAAAAAAATCGCGCATGTGATCAATTTTTTCCTGTTTATTTTTCATTTGTTTGGCTATCAATGATGTATGAGCACGTGGCACTTGGTCATAGGTTAAATAGTATGCGTTCTTTCCGATAAAGTTAGTTGTGAGAAGGCGCTGCTGGTGTGTTGTACTTTTCTTGTGTCCTCGTTTCTTGCGCTGCCTAGTTCAAAGATGCATAACGAATTCCAACTTGCCCAAATGTCAATTCTTATTCGGTCTTGGTGAACTAGGGCGGCCGTGTAGAATCCGGTGGTCGACGGCCGTGCCACATCAACGTAGTATACACGCGGCTTAGATACGTATTGGTGTTCGAGGGCTAGAGAGCGCGCCCCTCGTCTGCCTTCGTGTGTCTGCGAGTGAATGATGCGAGGAAATGGAGAAACCCACAGCTTGTGGCGCCACAGCTCTGGAAGTCTGCATGTCTCCTCTGGAATGCAGTCGTGTTTTATGTGCAGGTGGCCTAATAGGCGGCGCCCGGATACCTTCTGTGAAAGTCGAGTATATTGGTTAACGAGGTGGGCCTCCTTCAATTCCTGGTAGGAGTTGAGCACCCCCAGCGCCGACAACTTGGCATTGGAGGTAGTTACCGGGAGGTCCAAAGCTCGCTTCTTAGCCTTCTTAATGATGGCGTCTATGCGTTGGTCGTGTTGCTTCGTAGTGCGAAGGTAGGGTACGGAGTAGAGGATCCGGCTGAGTAGAAAGGCATGGACGAGCCGAAGCGCATCCCTGCCCCTCAATCCGCCGCGTTTGTTGGAAACGTGGTGGATCATGCGTCCGACCTGTTCGCCCATGCGTTTGAGTTTGGTAATGGTAGATTCTGGTCTGAGTCTGTTATGGATGAACAGGCCCAGGATCTGGATCTCCTCGACTTCTCTGATAGGAGCTCCCATAAACAAGATACGCAATTTGGTGTTGTCTTTGGGGTCAGGTATGACGTGCAGAAGGTCCGATTTTGCAAGAGCGCATTGGAGACCGCAGCCGAAAGCATAGCTATCGACGATAGATGCGGCGGAACTGTGTCTGTTTTTAGATTGGTGCTTGATTAGAGTGTTGACGGCATCAGATAGAGTGTTGGCGGCATCACTGTCACCATTTACGGGAGAAAGAAAGAATGTAAGGAAAGAGACGAAGCTTGACCAGATAATCGTGGTTGTCTGGTATGTGCGTGCAGTAGAAACAAGTCAATAAAATAACAAAATGGGATAGGAAAAGAAAGGAAGGCGAGCGATAAATAACTCATTGTACATCAATGTAAGTATAGTGTACCGCCATAGGCATACGCACAGGTGGGGGGAGAAGGGTCAGGGGGCGGCCGCCCCCTAGTCACCTATGGGGGTTGGGGGCGTAAAGTCTGCCCCGTAAAGATACTCGGCTGGACCTGCGCCGCATTATTTAAAGAGCTGGGTTATCGCGCCTCCGTTTTTTGACGATAATGGCGGCGGAATGCCCCTCATTTTGGATTCCAAGAAGCTTTTACATCCAATTTGTGAACTTCCCAAGCCGGGGCCTAAAAGCAAGCCATGACGAGGAGCACGTCATCGCTTCAATTGCATTTTTTATCCACTGTGATGCATGACGTGTTTTGGACACGACAAATTGATGGGGGGGGGGGGGGCGCTGTGATGATACTTCAACCCTCCACCCCCATGCTTAATGGGATACACTGCGCACGCCTATGTGTCCTGCAATGTAAATATTTCTGCTGAAAGAAGAATGTTTCCCTGTGCTCTACTTGATAGTGTGTGATTTTTTCAGTCTGCGTGCTCAGCAATTTCACCACCCTTTTCTCCATCTCTTACAGCGGTAGCAGGTTGAATTGTTACGATATGAAGGTCAAAGTTTACGGAGAAGCATTCACGCACAGCTGTTTCTTTTGGCGTCACTGCTGCTTATTCTTCATTCTTGGTTTTCGTAAACATAAACATATCCATACAAAGCCATAGCTTCCTGAAGTCTCTGATATACATTGTTCTTCTGTTAATCCATTACGAGTAGAGCAAGATGAAAGCGAGACATTCGAGCAAGGCATTCCTTTCAACTAAATTATCTCCTTGTCTCACTATGCGTCTGTATAAATCCTTCCCGTGCGTGGCAGAATAATGCGTGGCGGAATCGTAGAATCGTACCAGGCGTCATAACATACGAATTGCGCAATGAGTGGGTGCTTTAAAGCGGCCCACCCATGGTTCGTTCCCTCCCCGTGTTCGTGGTCGTGGCTTGTCTCGTCCTTCCAAAGCACTATTATATAAACTAAGAGTCGGCTCTGTGTTGGTGCGCGAACGCTTATACCGCCAAGGGCGTGCAGACAGTCCGTTGTGCGCAGCTTGTGGCTCCTGCGAGACACTTGATCATCTTATAGTGCACTGCCCCGCATTCGCTACGCAGCGGGCTGTACTGATTAAGGAATATAAATTCCTGGGACTGAAGTGCGCGACCCTAGATGATTACCTCTTTCCGAGAGGTTGTGCTTCTCGACGCGACCAGGCCCATCGAGCTCTATTGACTTTTATGGGCCAAACGGACCTTGCCACCCGTTTATAGACGTTTTGTTTCGTGTTTATTTATGCTTGTCTAAGTCTTCGTCAATTTTTCTTATACTTCCCTCCCTTCTTTCCTCTTTCTCTCCTCCTATCTCCCTCTCCTCTATCTCTTCCCTCCTCCCGAAAGAGTAAGCAGGCGTTGTGCCCCTCCAGGGGACAGTTGCCAGCTTGCTCTCTCCCTCTTTCATCTGTGTCCTTGTGTATCTGTGTATGCAAATCAAATAAATAAATAAATAAATTACAAAGTGTGCAGCTACGCAAGTGCACGTGACACCTTACGGACGAGTAGTGGGTAGTTCGATAATTTTCAAAAGAACGAGTTATGGCACAGTGGGCATTTAGCTACTGTCCATCCAGTAGGCATTCTACGATAGTTTGAAACGGCCAATGTTAACGCGTCAATGTGTGCCTTTCCTCGCAGCACGGTTGAGAGCGATGTGCACGGGGCCCGATTACGCTATCGCGTTTTGCTCTTGAAGGTGAAGCTCAAGCGTCCTTCAACTTTTTAAGCAGCCAATATTTGCACGATGAGGCACATTTGTGAAACCACTATATTCAACGCCGTGTGTTGAGTTCCGTGGCACACAATTTCACCTAGCAAACGAGTTGCTGGGGGCGTAATCGTAATTGATTATCACCAACACCTGGCGATATGCGATATATCTGCAAAAGAAAAAAGTGTACCATCGCTCAAACAATAATAATGAAAAAATTCGCCCAGCTCCGCTTCGCGGACACCGATGAAGCAGCGGAGCTGGTGGCGTTTCTTTCGTCAGGCTAACGCATTTCTACCTTTTACAAGTCTTTCAGATATCTTGTATCACTACTTTTTATTAAACGCTCTTTGTTAAGCTTTTAGGTGGTAGTATAGTTTTATTGCATCTTGACCATACCACTGTTATACACAGGTTTACATAGAAGCCTTCGTTTAAGATGCTCCAAATGTTGTATCACTGCTCTTTATTAAAAACTCTCTGTTAAGCGATGAGGTGGTAGTACAGCCACCACCTTTCATAACCACGAGGTATCACGTTACAGTGGTGCGACTATGGTAACGTGCACGCCATTTGTAGGGCTAACTGTTGCCGTTTTCCTTTTTAGCGGAAGTTGTGTGTAGTGGGATTTACCCAACTTCTGTGGCACATAAGCGTTTATGATGATGATATGTTTTTATTGGCCTCAGAGATTTCTGTGGCACATACCCTTTTTTAGCACGAAAATGTTTTAGACAGGGGTCTATGAAGACTTCAGTGACGCATTTCCGTCACGGAAAGGACGTCGAAAAAATGCAGACTATCTGATCGTTAAGAAAGAAAATTACATCACCGGGAGTCGAGCCCATGACCGCTCTGTCCACAACAGCAGCAGCCGGGCACGCTAACCACTGCGCCATGGTCTCATATTGCGGAGGCCGTACAAACGCACCTTTTATAGCTCACACTTTCCACTCACCATGCTCTCGGTCGGCGGTGAAGTAATGGATCATGACCGTGGCCACCGCACGATTAGTTCCTACAACGCGGCGCTGCTACGCGACCGTCCTATTCGGAAGGAAAATTGCAATTTTGTCAGCGCCTGAACACACCGCGAGGTGGCGACCTTAGCACAAGCATCGGCCTCGCACATAGCACCCATCCATACCAAAAATTGCTCTGCGACGCGTGCTTGCCTCTCCTGGCTGTAACACCGCGTTCCACGCTTACGCTCGCCCCAGGAAAATCACCGCCGCGCTGCAGGGGAGAGAAGACGGTCGTTGCGTTTCGCTCTATTCCTGCCGTGGTGTTAAACTCTTCAACACGCCGCGGGATGGCGACGTTAGCCCGAGTTCTGCGTACAGTCAGCGACGCTCTTCTATCTGTCACAACACTTTCTCTGATTACGCTCTCACCATTTACTTCTACAGCTACAGTTTGTTTAATGATTCACCATGCACGTTATTCGTCGGGATGCAGATGTACCACCGAGCGTCAGCGCTGGTGCACCCACGTTAAAACAGGAATAGACGTGGAAGCCAGGAAGCCAAGATGCAAGTGACGCTCATAGCAACAATTTTTTGAACGTTGTTTTGTAGCGTTAGCTACACTGGCCTAGCCAAGCCCGTTTCGCGTGGCACATCAAGAGCCGTGCTGCGCATGCGCGAGGATCAGTGATGTCACAGAGCTGGCGCACCTGAGCCGGCAGCTCCCGCGCACCTCCGCCGCCGCCGCGCGCGACTCGCCGCTGCCGGTCTGCGCATTCCAGAGGAGTGACGTCGTAGCCGTGGTAGACGCAGTGGCGCCGCCGGCGCGCGCGTGCAGCCTTCGCTGTGCAGTCGCCGTCTGACACTGCGCTGGAGCCACGGCGCTTCTGACTGGCGTTTGCCTGTGTGGTATAGCCATGGAGAAGGAGAGCGCAAATGCTGCTCAACGGCGCAGAAGAGCGGAGAAGCTTGACTCATCGGATCCTGAAGTAGTTGCCTGGCAATTAGCGTCCCAAGCTGGGATTTGGGATTCATGGAAGCAGGATTTGGGATTCACCACCATTCATCTTGTCTATCAGAGACAGATAATTCCAAATACTGCGTTGGGGCCATAGAGACGGCAGCGTGTTACTTCACTGATCACCGAGCCGTCTTTGTGGCAATATAGAAGCAACGACGTTGAGCAAAAATTAATATACATGTGCCACATAATACGTATACCGTGTGTGTGTCATTGGAGCAGCAGTAAGCATGATAATCAAGCTAATCCTAGACTATCTAGACAATCAGGAAAGCTAAGAATAATGAGCTGAAGCTTTGCTAACGCTACGTATATCCTGGCATAGCCGAGCTAAGCCACTGCAGCATTTTTTTTGTCAACCCCCGCAGCGGAGAGACTTGGTCTTTCTGTTCCGACGTGGGGAGCGGCCCGCAACGTGCTAAAGCGCGTTCCGAAGGACCGATGAAAGTTCATTCATCCATCCATCCCCTCCGGGAAAACCGGGTCGCCAGAATTAAATCTGGGAACCTTACCTTGAGGATTTTCAAAAGTCATTGTTCTCGCAGTCTATCTGCTATATCACTGTCATAAAGGACAAAGGATATGGCTTATGTCTACATACAAATGCACTTGAGTTTATCGTCATGTGCAAATCGCAAAACCCACACCAAAGATTCCTCATACGAAGTCATCAATCTCCATCAACACCTGGTACACGCCGTTCTGAACTGTTCGAAAGAAAAGGGGTTCGTTGCTCCAGTTGCCCGTTTCTCGCTAGTTTAACAGGTGCAGGGATGCAGCAAAGGTATTTTAATGCTGTTATGTAGGAGTAAAATATTAAGAATTGCTCACAGTGAATCACTTATACTGCACTAAAGCTTAGTTAATTCAGATTTCACGGTCCTCAGAAAATTTTCCAAATTAAGCGAATTCAAAGTTATCGAAAGTATCGCAAGAAAACAATGAAGATATGTATATGACAGCAACATACTTAAATTTTCTCGGTTAATACGTAATTATTGTACTTACTTTGTATAATAGCAGCGAAAAAGCCGCAATTTTCGTAATCCTGCGACGTATTTCATAGCGCTATTGTGGCGCAGGATCCTCATGTCTTAAATAGCCCGAAACAAACTCTGCACCCCTACCGTACTACGTACCATCCCCCCCCCCCCCCCCCCCCGGTTCCATGCGCACTTGACGATACCTTTCATTTTCGCCGGTAAACGAAAGATATTTGCGCAGCCGCTGACGCCTCGGTCGCCAAGAACGCGATTGTCGATGGCGACTACACCTTTTTGAAAGCCCGCGGCCCATGAGGTGTCACACGTGGTGGTAAACGCAAAGAGGTATGAAGCGTTCTGACTTTCCTGTCGTTACGATGCGGTACGTAATAATGACAATGGCAGTGCGGATTGCACCGTCCCGTTTCAGGTGGCCGCGAACGAGGTTTTGCGCCGCACATTTGCGGCGCTTCCAGCTCTTTGTGCTCCCAGCATTTCTCGAATTAAACAGGTTGCGGCAAAATATGAACGAATTAACGAGAGTTTGACGCCATTAAACAATGTATATGCTGAGCGGGACCGAACAACCAGTCCGAATTATCCAATTTTTCGAATCAACGGGGTCGAATCAACGAGCATTTACTGTACTTTACGTCGCTTGAGGTAATTCATCAGAGAAAAAAAAGCTATGAAGGAAGTTGCCCCGGAAGACCACACTGCTGTTTTCGAGAGCAAAAGAAGTGAGTTCTTAAAATAACAATTCATTTTGGAAAACAAATTGCTGCTTGCGACATACCTCAGGTTTTGAATACCCTTGCAGATAAATTGAACTTTAAAGGTGGTAGGGCTGCCTTTGAAAAACAATCAAAGTACTTATACCCACCGCTACGCAGCATGAACATTACTTAGTGGATTGTTATGCATCAACCGATGCTACAATTATTCACGAATTACTATTCGGATGGGCGAAAATAGTGCGCAGACGGACGGGACGAAGAAAAGGTAACGCAAGGACGACTGTCAACTGTGATTTATGGAATATACAGATTATTTGTCCGCCGCGGTGGATCAGTGGCTAAGGTACTCAGCTGCTGACCTGAGGGTCGAAGGTTCGATCCCGATCGCGGCAGTCGCATTTCGGTGAAGGCGAAATGATAGAGGCCCGTGTACTGTGCGATGTCAGTGCACGTTAAAGAACACCAGATGGTCAAAATTTTCGGAGCCCTCCACTACGGCGTCTCTCATAATCATATCGTGGTTTTGGGACGCAAAACCCCAGATATCATTGTTATTTAATATACAGATTATTTAAACACATAGGATAAACATAATGAACATGCGCAAAGGAGCTGGCAAGGGACCACAACTATGCAAATAGAAAAAGCTTTTCTACCGGGAGGGGACTGCGCAGGCGCGACAAAATATCAAGTCATACGAACATACTACTCGTTAGGTTTTCTTTTTCTTTTTCATGCAAAGAAACCGATGTTTGGATGATGCAGGGCTCTCCTTTTTTTTTTTAATGTAGAAGGTTTCAACGAGTGCCCGTGTCGTCTGATCACTGTGTCTGAAGAGCACTGCCGTATCACTGAACAAAGGCTTGCACCCACACGTCTGGCAGTGTGAAGGCAGGTTGGCATACCTGCAGGTCTTGAAGGTTCCAGTCTGTTCTTTTAGCCGTACTTAGAGGCAGCGCCCGTTTGCCCGATGTACACTTTTTAGATGCGAAGCAGCTTAGAGCGGAGTTCAATCCGGTGGTGGTGTGCGTCCTGACTACCCTTACTGCGCATGCGCCTGCTCTCTCTCCCACTCTCCTCCTTTACGCAGGCGTTCGGTCGCCTTCCCCATATCATATAAGTGCGTGCGCTCGGTCGAGGAAGTCTCGCTTGAATCGCGCGGTCACTCCATCGGTTCCCGGTCGCTGCAGTTGTCTCGAAAGTCTCGCTACCCTCGCCGCAGACTCGCGTTGTCTCTCTGTAGTGGAAGCGGTAGCTCGACGCCGACGCTTGGCTTCGACGGCCGAGTGAACGTAAACGGAAACTTAGTGTGCACCCCCAATGCTGCTTCGCATCCCCTCATGGTTCCACTTAGTGGGAGATGGTGTAATTTTTTACAGGATAAGGGTATTTTGTACACTACCCCTTGTGCACAGGGCATTGAGGCGTCCCTGTGCTTCACACCGCATTTATTTAGGCTAGACCTCTGTTTTTCATGCTTTTTATTCACCAATAAGCACTATTTTCCGAATTTTTTTTTTTGGCTGAAAATAGTACCTGAACATCGTAACGTGATGCCCCATTTTTTAGTCCAAGCGCCATTCTGTGGTTTTAGAGCATGGTGGCAAAATTTTTTGACCGCTCTTTTTTACACTTTTTGTCCCTTCTTAGACATCTGACGCATTAGTCCTTCGCAGACGGAAGTGATTACAGGAGTCGGGAAACCGCCTGCCCGAAGGCGACCAACCTGCTCAGAAAAACCTCTTTTCCCGTGGGGCCTACACGACTTCCTAATCGCAGCCCCGAGGCTCGACGTAGCGATGCCCTTCTTCACTATTTTGGAATGCCTCGACTTCTAATTAAGGAGTGGTTTAGAGATCTGGGGTTACACGCCCAACAAGGGTAGTTGTTAGAAAAAGTTATCTTTAGGTCGAGGAACTGTATTGCGTGTTGTGAAGGTATTTAGCTGGTGAACTTAAGCCCCATTCCAGTGTTTCGAAAGACCTCCAAGATCTTATCAACATTCAGGCGCTCTTGACATTTGGACACTACAATTAAATAATCATCCACGTATCGGGCCACGCGAACAACATTCCCCTCAAGCTTCTTTGCTAGGCTTCAGTCGACTTTTCCTAGGAAAATGTCGCTAAGTACCGGTGCCACCCTGGACCGAATGCATACTCCGGCTTTTAAATGCGAATGCATTTCATAGTCGGGCTATGTCAGGCATCCGGTGTTGTGCGGCGTTGGCGTTGTCCGCGGCTGGTGTTATCTCTCCGCTCTCACTCCCTCTCCCATAGCAACAGCTGCGGGCGCGCGCGCTTATCCTCGCCCCTAGCAACCGCAGCAGGTGGTGCGGGCGGAGTATCGGAGAGTGAGTGGAGAGGAGGAGCGCGCTCTGACGCGTGGGGGGCGCTCGCATCGCGGGAGCTCGGTGGAGCTATATATGAAAAAAAGAGTAAATAAAAAAAAAAAAGAAAAAAATAATAAAAAAAACAAAAAAAAACAGGTGCTGCGCCGTGCTCCCGACCGGGCTGCAGAAATTAGGCGCCTTTTCCTTCTTCGAACCACAACCACCATATATAAATGGAGCGAAGCGCGCGCGAAATGCATTCGCATTTCCTTACGATTTCCCTTCGGGGGAGGTGGGGGCATTTTTTGGACAATTGTTTTCTCTTTCCACAGAATGAAGATTGATTGCAAATAAAACATCAGTAACTCTAAAGACATCTCCACCTTCAAACCACATTCAGTTTGGAATTTGTTTCTCGTTGTTGTTTTCTTTTAATGCATTCCCTCACACACTTCGTTAGCTCCCGCTGTGGAAGGGAATAATACAAATCTACGTCTACACTGAATGCAGTACATCCATCAAACTTACCACGACGTAAATCTTCAACAATTGCCTCCGAGTTCCTTATCATGAAGCGAGCTTGCACTATTAGTCTTTCTAGTCGCTTCTGCAGAAAGGTTGAAACAGCTGACTGCCACGTCGTGCCTCTCTCAGAAACGATAGTGCGAAAAGGCTGCTCCGGTTTGTGGGTCTTTATCGAGAAGAAGGGTTCCAAGCATAACCCCTCAGCCTTCGCTACACATTTAGACAGGCGTTTCAGGTTCAATTCCTGCAAAAGTTCCTTTGCTCTTTCTTCAACCTTTTTCGGCTCTCCTGTCACTGACCGGAAGTTTTTCAACAGAACAACATAAGCCTTCTGGGAAAACTGTCCCTCGGTCAAGAGCACAAAAAACCCTTCCTTGTCCGCTGTTAAAAAAAACCGCCAGGCCTGCGCGGAACGCGCAGCACAGGTACAGCGAAAGCTCGGAGAGCGGTCTTTTTAGAGCCCTTTTAAAACACTCTTGGGGCAACTGCTACAAGCGCATTTGCATGGTACCCACTATGCCATACGACAATACGACATGAATACGACATTAGAGTTCAATCAACCAAAGGACCAGGCAGGATTTCGTACAGGCTTCTCAACAACAGACCATATTCATACTATCAATCAGGTGATAGAGAAATGCGCGGAATACAACCAACCCCTATACATAGCCTTCATAGATTACGAGAAGACATTTGATTCGGTGGAGACATCAGCAGTCATGCAGGCACTGCGGAATCAGGGCATCGACGAAGCTTATATAAACATAATGGAAGAAATCTACAGCGGATCCACAGCCACTATAGTCCTCCATAAAGAAAGCGACAGAATCCCAATAAAGAAGGGCGTACGGCAGGGAGACACGATCTCTCCAATGCTATTCACCGCGTGTTTACAGGAGGTTTTCAGGGCCCTAGATTGGGAAGAATTAGGGATAAGAGTTAATGGAGAGTATCTCAGTAACCTGCGATTCGCTGATGACATTGCATTGATGAGTAACGCGGGAGACGAATTACAGCTTATGATTACTGAACTGGATACGGAAAGTAGAAGAGTAGGTCTGAAAATTAATATGCATAAAACTAAAGTAATGTGGAACAATCTTGGCAGAGAACAGCGCTTTGCGATAGGTGGTGAGACACTGGAAGTTGTAAAGGAGTACGTCTACTTAGGACAGGTAGTAACCGCGGAGCCGAACCATGAGACTGAAATAACTAGAAGAATAAGGATGGGATGGGGCTCATTCGGCAAGCATTATCAAATCATGAATGGTGGTCTAGCACTATCCCTCAAGAGGAAGGTATATAACAGCTGCATCTTACCGGTACTTACCTACGGAGCAGAAACCTGGAGACTTACAAAGAGGGTTCAACTTAAACTGAGGACGACGCAGCGAGCGATGGAAAGGAAAATGATAGGTGTAACCTTAAGAGACAGGAAGAGAGCAGAGTGGGTCAGGGAACAAACGGGGGTTAAGGATATCATAGTTGAAATCAAGAAGAAGAAATAGATATGGGCCGGGCACGTAGCACGTGGGCAGGATAACCACTGATCATTAAGGGTAACTGACTGGATTGCAAGAGATGGCAAACGCGTGAGGGGGAGACAGAAAATTAGGTGGGTAGATGAGATTAAGAAGTTTGCAGGTATAACGTGGCAGCAGGAAGCACAGGACCAGGTTGATTGGCGAAACATGGGAGAGGCCTTTGCCCTGCAGAGGGCGTAGACAGGTTGATGATGATGACTATGCCATAAATCATCATAATTTTTCTGTAGTGGGGAAGCGTCTACTACGCCATTATTCGTCATTCTTCAGAAAAGCGCGGTACCCGCTACACTCTTGTAATGCATTATGTGCACTTTGTTGATGCTGTGGCTGACGACGATGAAGAATTTTGCCCGAGGCTTTTGTAATTGGTTGGAGCATTGAACGCCCCACTCGTTACGCAATTCGCATTGTGTGACGCCTGGCTCTTACTTTACTGTTCTAAAACGCTCTACAACACACGTTAACGCGATTCCTTACCCGACATGAAGTCCGCATAGGGTCACTTTGCACCGCACTTTGAAGCAGCGGCGTTGCTTAGTGGTAGAGTGCTGGGCTGCCACGCAAAGGACCCGGGTTCGATTCCTAGTGTGTCATAGGTGTTTTTTTTATTTATTTAGTTTTTTTCTTATTTTGTGCGATATTGTTTACGGACACCGGCGGCGGCGGCGGACAACTACGGCGCAGGAAAGACCCTTGTTGTGATCTCATAACAGCTTTCACTGTAAAAAGTGTACATCGGGCAAACGGGGCGCTGCCTCCATGTACGGCTAAAAGAACAGACTGGAACCTTCAAGACCTGCAGGTATGCCAACCTGCCTTCACACTGCCAGACGTGTGGGTGCAAGCCTTTGTTCAGTGATACGACAGTGCTCTTCAGACACAGTGATCAGACGACACGGGAACTCGTTGAAGCCTTATACATTAAAAAAAGGAGGGTCCTGCGTCAGCCAAACATCGGTTTCTTTGCATGAAAAAACGAAGAAAACCTAATCAGTAGTATGTTTGTATGACTTGATATTTTGTCGTGCCTGCGCAGTCTCCTCACGGTAGAAAAGCTTTTTCTATTTGCATAGTTATGGTCCCTTGCCAGCTGCTCTGCGCATGTTCATTATGTTTATCCTGTGTGTTTAAATAATCTGTATATTCCAATAAATCACAGTTGAGAGTAAGCGCTTTTTCTTTGTTACCTTTTCTTCGTCCCGTCCGTCTGCACGCTGTTTTTGCCCATTATGTATCACTAAATAGCCCAACTTTCAGTCTTGCTTTACTATTCCGATTATTTTAACGTAAAATGTACTTTCAGTGCATTCACGTGCATTTTGCGTTTCTCATTTCTGGATTCTTTTTTTGTTTCGTACAGCCGTGTATTTTGCCGAGAGGGACCTTTTCTGTATAGGATTAGTGAAAGATGTTTCGTAAACTTCTGGTTTTGTTTGTGCGTGATTTCTTTAGGGTGTGTTTTTTGAAGTTTCTAGTGTCCACTTTTCTTAACTGATAAATTGCAATTTTTTTTCCATAGTGTTGATCTCGAAGCACGTGAACTGTCACCATCACGGACTGTGGAGGGAGAGGGGCATTTGTAAGGTTTGTTTGCCTTTATCCCTTACAGCTGAAGTAAGGTTTGTATTTTGTATACTGTGAACAAAACACCTATACTTACTTACTGTCACGGCACGCAAGTTGCGCAGTGAGCAAGGCTGCAGCAAATTTCGTCTAGAATGGACGAGTTATGACTTAGAACTTGCAACCATATAAAAAGTAGGATATGAGGACGCATAAATTGTTCTACACTGTAACACCGCGTAAGGTGAATGCTGCGTTGTACGAGGTCGGTTTATTATTTTATATCCAGAGCGAGTTCCGCAGTTCTTGGAGCGAAGTCAAGATTCTGCTGCTTCTCCATCCACCTGCAGACACACAAACAAGAACGCGACACTGAAAAGAGACGTCACTGCTCTGACACTATTTTATACACTCATCAATTTGATACGTGCACTCAAGTGGTGTAGCTCAGCCACCCCTTTCCCGCTTCTTTCGTGTAATTGAACAATCGTGCGTTATTTTAATTGCTGATAGAAAAAGAAGCAATTATTTATCTGTCAGAAACAGGATTGCTGACAGATAAAGCAACAAAATCAAAGTAAATCATGGCTACAGAGAACGAGAACGAAGGAAAGGCTGGGAGATTAACTAGACTGTCCAGTTTGCTACCCTACACGAGAAAGACGAGGGAGTAAGAGAGAGAAAGCATGGGTTTAAATTATTCACTATTCACATGTAAGTCACCTTCAAGTATTGTATGGCTTTCTGGGCTGGTTAACTCTGAGGCTCTTAAGATGTTTCCTTTCTGGCCTTATTGATCCATTAAGGCCCTATGGAACTTTTTGCGTGGCAGTGCCCATTGGATAGGCAATTATAGGTCCGCTCTGTACCTTCTTGTTTGTTTGTTTTCTGTTTTCACACGCCTGGTATTTTCTCCGCCCTTCTTTCCATCTGTCTTTCCCTTTTCCCTCCCCTTTGTGTAGGGTGGTGAACCGGATGATATAATTCTGGTTGACATCCCCGCCTTTATCTCATTTTTATCTCTCTCTCTCTCTGAGGTAGTAAATTTTCTCAGTTATAGGCGCTTTGTAGATTTCGCGATAACTTTCACAAACATGATTTTTAACCCATGTACGTAAACTGAAATGTTCGAAATGTTTTCGGCCATTTCACTCTAACAGAAACGTGGTCACGGTGGTGCGGAATTCAACGCGCGGCCTGGTTTCCTGCAGCACCGTAACCCAGGCACCTTGTCACTGTTACCGTGAGCGAAAGATGAGAAACAGCTCGACAAAACAAGCGCTATTGGGAAACACGGCAACGTTCTACTTGCAATGCGTACACCAGCAGTCACGTGTGATTACGAATCACCAGGTATATATATATGTGGGCTGCATATTACTATAGCTAACACGTCCAAGGACACCAGAGAAAGAGATAGGACAACCGCTAGTCCTGTCTCTTTCTCTGATGTCCTTGTGCGTGCTCACTAGTAATATGGAAGCACACAGTGAATACGAACTAGCTGAGTTTAATGCCTTAACGAGTTATATCTGTGGGGACAAGAAGAAGACACACGAGCGCTAATTCTCAACTATTTATTTTTGAAAGGAACTGTACATATATGTACCCAAGAACCAGCATAGAGCATGTGCAGCGCAAATCATGTGATACACTCCCAAAAGGCTAAACAGAATTTAAAGAGACTAACTCCTTATCTGTTAGAGCCACCGAAGGTTGACTAATGCATTCTTTTGCACACCTATTTATATAAAAAGCTTCCGTAACTTCACGTGTTAGTTTATCTTTATGTGCAAACAAAATATCGGTATCATGAAAAACAGGGTCACAATGACATGATTTACAATGATCAGATAAGTGTGAAAATGTTTCTTTCCCCAGTGAATTAGCATGCTCTTTTAGTCGTGTGTTGATACAGCGGCCAGTCTGTCCTATTTACATCTTTCCACAGGTTAGCGGTATCCGATATACCACCCCTTTTCCACCCCTGCACACGCCTATGTTGTACAGTCATAGGCGTGTGCATGGGGGGAGTGAGGAGGGGCAGGGGGCAGCCGTGCCCTCAGTCACCCGTGGGGGGATGGGGGGCGCAAAGTCTGCCCCGAACAGATATTCGGTTGAACCAGTCCCGTCATTCTTGAAAGAGCTGGGTTATGGCGCCACCGTTTTTTCACGATAATGGTGGTGGAAAGCTCCTCATGTTGGACTCTAAGAACTTCTCACTTCCAGTTTTCATTTCCCAAGCCACTGACCAAAGGCAGGCCATTGCGAGAAGCGTGTCATCGCTTCACTTCCATTTTTTCATGCACTGTTGTCTTTTGGACACGACCAATGGATACGGGGGTTGAGGGGGCGCGGCAATGATGCTTAACCCCCTCCGTACTTAATGGGGTACACTGCGCACGCCTATGTGTGCAGTAATGTTAATATTTCTACCGAAAGAAAAATGTTTTCCTGTACTCTCCTTGATAGCGTGATTTTTCATTGTGCGTGCTCAAGAATTTCACCACCCCGTTCTCTCTTACAGCGGTAGCAGGTGAAATTGTGACGATATTAAGGTCAAAGTTTACCGAGAAACAATCACGCGCAGTGTTTTCTCCTCGCGTCACTGCAGCTTATTTTTCATTTGTGGTTTTCGTAAACGTAAACATATCCATACAAAAGCCATAGGTCTCTGTTGTCTCTGATATACATGGCTCTTTTGTTTTTCTGTTAATCCATTAAGTGTAGAGCAAGATATCCGAGTGAGACATTCCAAGAAGCCATTCCTTCCAAATAAATGATCGCCTTGTCTCTCTATGCGTCTGTGTAAACCATTGAACCCTGGCGCCCCCCACGCGCACATACGGTTACATTTACGGCATACGTAAAACGTGATCGCGTGCGTTTCGAAGTCCTTTGTTTGCACTTTGAGAGCATAGCAACGTGTTTACGATGTATGAAATACGTTACACCCGCCCGCGCCCCCACCTACGCATACGTCTACACGCGCACAAACAAAATGTGTTTGCGGAATGAGGATTCGTTGTACAAGCTCATAATAGTCTCTTAACGCGAGAGCGTTAAAGAGGTCGTTTCGCTAAAATTCCGGTGTCGACGTCGGCGGCGCCGTCGTTGCTTGTGAGCGAAAAATCGGCGTTTTCCGTGAGCGAGAATTCGTGATAGGTGCAAATAAATAAATAATAATTATTCTACGGTTCGAGTGCAAAATCAAAACCCGGCCATCTGCGTGGCAAGCAGGTGTTCTACCAAGGAGCCATACCAGTCGCTGAAACGGCTTCGTAAAAAATGCTACAAGAATTTAATGCCGTGGAAGGAGTCTTCTTAGTGCATGCAATAATGTGTGGCAGAATCGTAGAATCGCATCAGGCATCAAAACATATGAAGTGCAGAACGAGTGGGTGGTTTGAAGCTGCCCACCCATTACAAGCTCTGCAGCTGCGAAGGCGGTCCCGGCGCCTTACGGATGCGTAGTGGGTACTACACCAATTTGCAAAAGGAAGAATTATGGCGTCGTGGGGATTTTGCAACTGCATTTGGAGTAGGCATTCTAGGAATAGTTAATAAGAATCAAGGTTGTGTGCCCAAGTGTTCCTTTCGTTGAGGCATGATTGAAGGCAATGCGCACGGGGCCCGATTACGCCATCGGGTTCTACCCTTGAAGGCGAAGCTCAAGCGTCCTTCAAGTTTTTAAGCGGCCGTTATGCCTACAATGAGGCACACTTGTGGATCCCCTGTATCCAACGCCGTATCATAAGTGTCATGCCACACAATTTGACCTAGCAAACAATTCGCGGGGATTTAATTGTACTTTAAAAGAGTATGGGTTCGAGCTTGTCGGTACAGCTTCATCTATGCGAAACAGCGCGAAAACATGAGGACAGAAAGAAACAGTCAGGACCAAGCGCTGAACTACCAACAAATGCGTTTATTTGTGCGTGCACGAATAAATACGCTTCTTTACATGAGAGGAGGGGGAAGAGGATTGAAACTGCGCATTAGGGTAGACCTGATCTTCGCAAACTTCACAATGAAAACTCTGCAAAAGCAGCCCTTGACGATACACTTCACCGACCATAAGGCCTTCGTCTTCAAAACGCCCCGTGCGCCGACGCTAGGAATCGCATACGTTCTCTAAATAAATAAACACGCAACCACGACATTCTGCCTCTTCTCTTATACATTCTCATTCATTCTCTCAATAAAATTACACAACCTCCCGCTCAACCTAACCATCTCTCCGCTGCTTCGCATCCACATATGATTCCCTTTAGCGGGAAATGACGCAATGTTTTTTTCGAAACATGAGACGAACGGTTTTGCGTTTCGCCTAGCCATATACAGCTTTTGCTGTAAAACCACCAGGTCTGCGCGGGCGCTCGCTCAGTCACAGCATTAGATGGCGGAGCTGTCTTCATGGAGCGCGCTATAAACTCTTTTAGGGCAGCTGCAAGTACATTTACGAGGTACCCACTGGGAGACGCTCGGTGGATTTCATGCTTGACGGTTGTCTCGTCCGCGATGTCCTCTCTCCGAAGACGCTCGCCGATCGGGGCCCCGTCCGCGAACTTCTCCCAGTCTTTCTCCCATCTCCCAGTCTTTACTTTCTCTCTCTATTTCTTTCAGTGCCTCCATGTCTCTTCCCCTGCGAACCACTGCTGAGGTGTCCTACACTGCTAGCGACGGTTGCGGGGAGCACTTTCCTCTTCATTTCCTCTTTTAAAACTGATTTCTTGCGCCATTTGCATGTTATAACACGAAAAAGTGAGAAGTCTTTCTTCAGTGTCATAGAGCCACAAAAATTGTTTTTAATGAAAAATGGGGCAAAATCGCCAAACAGATCGCAGTTCCAAAACGCAGAGAAGCCTTCAAGTAAACATATTCTGACGAGACCGCTTGTAAAGGTCATGAGGACACGCAACGGGTTGTGAACATGGGCACTACATCTCGCTTCGCAAGAATCTGTGCTCGAAGATCGCGTAGTCTTGGCTCTGCTGCACGGAACTCATGAAATGGATCATAGTATTCGGGCACTTGCTTGCCACGCAGAAGGCCTGTGTTCGAAACCACCTCGAATCCTGCTTCTTTTAGATGTGAAGCATCTTATGGCGAAGCTTAATCCGGTGGTGGTGGTGGTGGTGGTGGTGGTGTGCCGCGTGGCCTCACTTACTGCGCATGCGCGAACCCTTTCAAAAAAAATAAATAAAAAACCTCCCCTCCCCCTCTTTCTCCTCTAGGCATCCCTCCCCGCGGCAACCACACCCTCACTGCGCATGCGCCTCCCCTCCCTCTCTCCCCTCTTACACTCCCCCCCCTCTCTCCTCTAGGCATCCCTGCCCGCGGCGTCTACACTCCCACTACGCATGCGCGTCCCCCCCCCTCTCTCCTCTCCTACGCTCCCCCCTCTCTCCTCTACGCATCCCTGCCCACGGCGTTCACACTCCCACTGCGCATGCGTGTCACCCCCCTCTCTCTCCTCTCCTACGCTCCCCCCTCTCTCGCCTCGCGACGCCGACGCAGGCAGCGTCTGCTAGCGAGTTTCTTGGTTGAAAAAACCGACTGCTCGCGCTGCACAACCGTTCACTGGCCACCCCGTATATATGGCAATGGATCTTGACCTCCAAGGTGGTGCCGGTGGGAGATTTCTCCTGTGCGTTGTTGAACAATAGAAATTCGCAGCGTGCGCGTTAACTAAAAGCGGAGTGCGGGTCTCTGTGTCCAGTCGGAGTCTTCTGTCTCTCATTGCCCATTAGCAGCGATTGGCATGTTCCAGTAGGAAACACTGCTCCATCACTGCCTGCTTTGCGCGTCCCCAGTTTTCTCTTCTGCGCAACGCTGCGATGAGCGCCAGCGTCAACGCCGCCGCCAGTGTAAGCGTTAGCGCCCGCTGCTTCACATCTACACATGGTTCCCTTTAGCGGGAGATGGTGTAATTTTTTTCTCAATGAGCGCGATACCTGCCTAAGGACTCCGGCGGCGGCGGAGGAGGACAACTACGCCACCAAAATAGACAGTTATGGGCTCATGAAAGCTGAGGCCGTAAAAAAAAGGACTAGCAGGAGACAGAGAAGTGCCGTCTTCCACGCGCATTCAGTAAAATAGTATGATTTCTACAACAAACTCGTGGCCATATTCGACTACCGAATTGCATGGATACTGCTGGTACGTGTTAGTACTGGCTGCAGCTTACTTAATGGTGGCAAACGTTGAGTGGTATTGGCTAATGGTAGCTAAATAATGACTAGAATCGATTAAAGGTGACCATGCTGTTCTATTGATTGATAGTGCTGGCTAGTAGTAGTGTTTAACTATTTGCGAAGACCGGCTTATGATTGTGTTTTATTTCAGGACAGCATCGCAGACAGTCTACGCTAACAGCTTAGAAGAGAGCATCGAGATCCAGTCGTCCGAGCAATGGAAGGCGTCAGAATGACGTTATTGCGACGTGACGCCACCTCACGTCGACAAAAAAGACCTGGAAGGAAGGAAGGAAGGAAGGAAGGAAGGAAGGAAGGAAGGAAGGAACAGGAGAGAAAGGAAAGGCAGGGATGTTAACCAGTCTTGAAGAACTGGTACGCTACCCTACATTGGGGGGAAGGGATGCGGGTGTTTCAAAGTTAGAGGTAGGGAGAGCACGCACGCAAGCGCCTCACAGTCATGAGAACTTTAACCCCTTTCGTTTTTGAATCTTTGAAAGACTGGAGGTAGCTTGCAGTAAGCGTGCAAGGCAGCATCTACTTGTGGGCATACGGCAATACTGGCGAGATCGAGGCAATCCGCCCAGCCGCCATTTTCTTTGAACAGCAAAATCGCATTTGTCTCCGACGCTGTTTTCAAGAAGCTGTCTGTTTTGCCGGCCTCGTGAGAGTTCCAATGGGACCCGAGGTGACATCTATCTACTGAGCTGTGAGTATTGGGACACAGCCTATGTTGGTTAAATAATGGTTTGTTATCACTAGGGTCGGCTAAATTATGAAATATTTTGGCTTCAGTAAGAAATCAACAATTTTGACGCAAAGAACACTTTGAAGCGAGAAGGATCTTCGAGGTGTCCTGGGTGTTCCTGAACGATGCAAATCCGAGTGAAGTCTGAATCTCACGTATCTCAGCGTTCCCATGCGTTCAACAATTCGGAGCGCCAGTTTTTCCTCTATAGGTAAATGTAGGAAACTCTATGCTTTCAACTTATCAGGCATATGACATATTGTGGGCATTTGTAAGACACTTCTTCATCACCTGTACATAACCATCATCACATGGTGTTCTTCATCTTCTTCGTTTGTGGGGACACATCTTGAGTTTGTTCTGTGCCTCGGATGTGACTGGTTCGCCATGTCTTCAAGGCCTACAAATAATAATATGTGGGGTTTAACGTCCCAAAACCACCATATGATTATGAGAGACGCCGTAGTGGAGGGCTCCGGAAATTTCGACCATCTGGTGTTCTTTAACGTGCACTGACATCGCACAGTACACGGGCCTCTACCATTTCGCCTCCATCGAAATGCGACCGCCGCGGCCGGGATCGAACCCGCGACCTTCGGGTCAGCAGCCGAGCACCCTAACCGCTATACCACCGCGGCGGACCCTCCCTACAAAAGGCGTGTAAAATACTACGTCACAATATTAACAAAACGCCATAGTAGAGCTCTTTAAAACTGCCCTGCATATAGCTTTAGGTGAACTGGACCGCAGAGCAGTCCAGCACGCTATTCTACAGGGTCGTCCATATCTAAATTGAACACTTAATTAGTAGTGAATACCTTATAGAAGTTGGCGTTTAATGCATAATTCGAGAAATTGTTTTTGTCTTTATCGACACCATGATTTCACCTCATATAACGGACACTTTCCTCGTGGAGTAGAATAAACGTTCTCATTTTGCCGGCTTGAACACTAAGGAGTAGTTCAACCCGGATGTGGTCGACCCAGTATATTAGCGTCATTTGGCTGTCAAGCCACAATACGCGAACAGTCTCTCAACGGGCCACGTCGCCAGAGCAGAAAACGTACGTCACTTTAGAGAGGGCAAGTACATGGTTCACTTTAAATTTGCGAGGTACAAGAAAATAATATATACAGTAAAAAAGAAAAAAAAACTGGGGGTTACAAAATGCGTCATTTTGAACACTTGCTATCCTAAATATGTTTTCGCTGAAAGTTCACGACTTCGGTTGTTCGTTTGCCCAGCAAAGAAGACCCGATGTCATTGAATTCTCTCGATAACTCCCACTTTGCCCTTTCTGTGACCACTGCCATCTATCGGCGTGGTCCTCATTATTGTAATACGCACCAGACGCTTATCTTGTTGATATTCGCACGTCTACACTCAATGTATATTTCTATTCCCTCACATATATTCCCATTCCTCATAACTTCATCATGTGATATATAACTGATACGCGAGGCACAGTCACGTATACACACCAAATAATATTACGAGGCGCGTGTGCAGTAAGAAGAAGACGACGATCGGCAAGCTGACACAGGCAAGCGTTTTGGTGCTATATTTGTTCGAATAATCAAGGCAAGCTTTCTGACTGGCATCGACTAGTGTAGCGAGAGTGAGCTAAACGATCGCCAGTGTTGACTAGTTTTGCTTTATATTGGCTAGTGTGGCCATGTTGGTGAATGTGATTCTAAATAACGCGTACACACAATACAACACTTCCCGAGTAGGGAGCTGTAATTCCAATTTCGTTTTGCATCCAATCTCACTGCTCGTCTAGAGAGCCGATTTAAATGTCCACACGCGTTCCACGCATTCGCCTTCGATGCCGTGACAGCACGGAGACGGCAACGACAGCAACTGTTCGAATGGCGCTCGTGCATTCGCATGACCGTTATCACTGCGACAATAGCACAAAACAGAGCAGCGATGATAGGCTTGCGTCCCACAATTTGACATAAACCGCGAAATTATTCGAACCAGCCAGACCGGCGAAGGCAAGGCTGGCCGGTGAGGCAATTTGGAAGGAATATTGAGGCAACGTTCACGATGCGTCGTACACTCTTCACTGATATTCTTTTGCTACAGCAAAGCTGTCAAGGCTAGAGTTCCGTGTATTTTTCCTGTGGGTCAACAAAAGGTCCAAGAAATAATTTCTTTTCCAGGGGCTGTGTTTAAACCCGGGCTCCCCCGCTTCGTAAGCGAGCGTCTTAACCCTTGCTTACAAATACTGAATCTACCTGAACCATCTGAATTCATTGCAACCGCAGTGCGAAAAAAAGGCAGAATTGTCATGATGTGCGCTTTATTCCATGTCGGCTTTATATGTTGTGCTGCAAAATACTTTTATTCCGCTACTGGTAGACATCCGTTTAACAACGGGCACCAGCCGCGACAGGAGCACCACCGCAGCGGCCATTGGTAAAACGGCCGCAACCCCTGCTCCCTTTATTTTCCGTTTCAATAATAGATATATGGTGAGAAATGTTGGAAAATAGAGCGACCAAATAATATTTGATCAGTCTGAAGTAATTTAATTTTTCACATTTAGAGTGGACACGTTGGCCATAGGGAAATTTCGGGTAGCGTTTATACACCTTTAACGCTTAAAATGTTCAGTGCGTGAAGAGCTTACCCGGAAACTGTGCGCGTGAACAGTTCCTACAGGCGATGGCCCAACCACACGGAGTCGTAGCTGCACCTGGTGCACCCGCTGTTAAAGATTTCCTGACGCCATTTTCTTCACACATGTCTCCGGCGGCCGGCGCCCAGCAAGGAAACGTGGAGCAAGAAAGCGACCGCGTGAACGTCGCTGTAAAGGTGGGAAGACTTGTAAAGCCATCCGACTATTGCAGCTTGACAGAAATTAGCAGTCTCGCCCGAAACTATAAGCACAAACCGTGCCTGTAATGCATGCAATTCGTGTAAAAGTGTTCACAGTTTTATAGCGGCCATGTATTTTGTCGCCAACATTCGCTTACCAAAAAAACAAAAACAAAAAGCAAAACAACAACAAAAACAAACAAACAAAAAACAAGTCACAGTTTCACCTCAAGAAGAAGCAATGACTGCAATAAATGCGATAGCAACAAATTGAAATGCTATATGAAGTAAAGCTAGCACCTAACTCTTTAGTATGTGACATGGCATAAATCATATTTTCATACTATGAAACCTAAAGTGGAATATGACGCTAGTGTCTATGTGGCTGTTCCACATTCTTGAATGGCGCTTCAACCACCATGGGGATAATCAGAAGCACAGGCTTCGGATTTGCTTTGGATTGATTTCATTCTTTAGATTCACGGTGCTTATTCACCGAGCTTTAAACAAGATGGTATGAAGCTATTCCGAATCGAAATTTGCTTCATTCTTCAGTATGAAGACTCCGAGACCAGCGCAATCTTCAGACCTCACAAGTTTCGGCGCACTCACGGACCGTCACATTTTTCCAGCTCGTAGCCACATGCAGGCTCGCTGTAAAATTTTCCCCGCACACCACATTATCATCTGCCACGTCACGCACGACGCGAAGCTGGCGCAACGAATTAATCCTCACGCGTATCTGGGTACCACGTGGTCGATGCACTTCGCAGGCATTCCGGCGACTCCTGGAGCGCGCCAACCAACACAAGGACAAGTCCAGCCAGCCGGACAGTTTCCAGTACATGCTCTGGTGCATGGTGATGCTCGTGGTGGTCGTCACTGTGGTCGGGGTCACGCTACTGCATCTTGCCGCGCAACGGCAGCGAGACAGGTTCACCTCGACTACCGATGACATGCGTACGGGCGCGACCCTCTTCTTATACTGCGTAGATAAAATGACTTAGGTGTCTAGTGGTGGCACAGCAGCTCAACGTTCGTGTGCCCTGTTGTGTTCCTTGTGTTCACTTTGTGTTTCGTCGCGCGGCCATAGTGCATATCAGAGGCCCCGTTGAAAGAAGCATGTGGTTGAGACATGCTCCGCTAGGTGCCGGAACGATACCAGGGGCTCACTAGCGAATCGCCTGCTGTCACACAGTGAACTCATTCCATTGATTTTCATGAATTATAGTGACAGTTAACTGGCCCTTATGCTCCCACTTCATATGTAAACTTATCGTCCCATACCACATGTATCCGCTATAGCTCTTAACGTCTCTACAGAGCGGAAGAGGCCTAAAAGCTGTGAAGGCAAAAAGTGTGCATAGGCAAAATTCAGGTGTATGCATTAAGGGACCAGGAAGGCAAGGTCACAACCAATATGGATAGGATAGTTGAGGTAGCAGAGGACTTCGACAGAGATTTGTACAGCAGCCGGGACAACTAGGATGATATCGTAAGAAGCAGTAATAGCCAAGAGGAATCTGACATCCCACCATTAACGACAGGAGGAGTAAAGAAAGCTCCAGAGGGAATAAAAAGAGACAAAGCCGCTGGTGAGGATAAAGTAACATTAGACCTGTTGAAAGATGGTGGAGAGATTGTGTTAGAAAAACTGGCCACCCTGTATACGAAGTGTCTCTCGGCAGGGAGGGTGCCAGAGTCTTGGAAGAACGCCAACATCATCTTAATCCATAAGAAAGGGGACGTGAAGGACTTTAAATTTCCTGGCCAATTAGTTTACTAACCTAATTACAAGAATATTAGCTCATAGAATTAAGACGACATTAGAGTTCAGTCAACCAAAGGACCAAGCAGGATTTCGTACAGGCTACTCAACAATAGAACATATTCATACTATCAATCAGGTGATAGAAATTCGCGGAATACAACCAGCCCATATCCATAGCCTTCATAGATCACGAGAAGGCATTTGATTCGGTCGAGATATCAGCAGTCATGCAGGCACTGCGGGATCAGGGCATCGACGAAGCCTATATAAACATACTGGAAGAAATCTACAGCGGATCTACAGCCACCATAGTTCTCCATAAAGAAAGAGACAGATTCCCAATAAAGAAGGTTGTAAGGCAGGAGACACAATCTCTCGAATGCTATTCACAGCGTGTTTACAGGAGGTTTTCAGGGCCCTAGATTGAGAAGAGGTAGGGATAAGAGTTAATGGAGAGTATCTTAGTAGCCTGCGATTCGCTGATGACATTGCATTGATGAGTAACTCAGGGGACGAATTACAGCTCATGATTACTGAACTGGACACGGAAAGCAGAAGAGTAGGTCTGAAAATTAATATGCATAATACTAAAGTAATGTGCAACAGTCTCGTCAGAGAACAGCGCTTTGCGATAGGTGGCGAGACACTGGAAGTTGTAAAGGATTATGTCTACTTAGGACTGGCAGTAACCGAACCATGAGAGTGAAATTACTAGAAGAATAAGGATGGGGTGGAACACATTCGGCAAGCATTCTCAAATCATGAACAGTAGTCTACCACTATCCCTCAAGAGGAAGGTATATAACAGTTGCATCTTACCGTACTTACATACGGAGCAGAAACCTGGAGGCTTACAAAGAAGGTTCAACTTAAATTGAGGACGACATAGCGAGCGATGGAAAGGAAAATGATAGGTGTAACCTTAAGAGACAGGAAGGGAGCAGAGTGCATGGGTCAGGAAACAAACGGGAGTTCAGGATTTCATATTTGAAATTAACAAGAAGAAGTGGACATGGGCCGGGTACGTAGCGCATAGGCAGGATAAGCGCTGGTCATTAAGGGTAACTGACTGGATTCCAAGAGACGGCAAACGCGTGAGAGGGAGACAGGAAATTATGGGGGCAGATGAGATTAAGAAGTTTGCAGGTATAACGTGGCAGCAGAAAGCACAGGACCGGGTTGATTGGCGGAACATGGGAGAGGCCTTTGCCCTGCAGTGGGCGTAGTCAGGCTGATGATGATGTTGACAACTCAACTTGAACCGCTATCAGCCGATATCTCATGACTTTTACTTTCTACAATACCTTTTTTTTTCAATATTCGGAAAACCGAAAGCGAGGGCTCTACCGCAAGTTCTTGAAAAGGAAACAGCAGCATTACTCGCGGTGCTCGATCATGCCACAAGTGCGCAGTGAACCAATCAGACGAGCAAGAGCATGTACTTACGTCCGCTGTTTTTCCGAGGTGATGATAAAGCGAGTAATCAGCCCTGCACTGTGGCGCTCACCAGTAACGCAACACACGAATAAAAGCAACGTTGAAGATTCTTCGCACTTATGAAAGCGATAAATTATAAATGCAGCTCCCGACGACGACAACATCAGCCGCAAAAGCATCAACGAAGCGCTACAAGACCGCCATGCTACACCAGGAGATAAGGTCGGCGAGCTGGAGCCACAGGTCACCCCTGTTGAATGCCCGCGCGTGCAGTACAGAGGAGGGTGACGCCTTTGTCAATAGGTGGGCACACAGAGGCATGTTTACTTCATATAGGCATGCGTAATGAGTGCTGTTGACATGCTGCTCACCCAGTAATATTCGGCTGCTATGAAATGCGTGCATCCATCGACCCATCCATCCATCCATCCATCCATCCATCCATCCATCCATCCATCCATCCATCCATCCATCCATCCATCCATCCATCCATCCATCCATCCATCCACACACACACACACACACACACACACACACACACACACACACACACACACACACACACACACACACACACACACACACACACACACACACACACACACACACACACACACACACACACACACACACACACACACACACACACACGCGCGCGCGCGCGCTCGCACGCACTCACTCACACACGCACACACACACACACACACACACACACACACGCGCGCGCTCGCACGCACTCACTCACACACACACGCGCTCGCACGCGCACACACACACACACACACACACACACACACACACACACACACACACACACACACACACACGCACACACGCACACACACACACACACACACACACACACACACACACACACACACACACACACACATGTAGCGGTTACGGCTTCGGCTGACCCGAAAGGAACGGGCTCGATCCCCGCCGCGGCGGTCGCATGTTGGTGGAGGTGAAATGGTATGTGCCTGTGTTTGTGCGGTGTCAGTGCACGTTAAAGAACACCAGATGGTCGACATTTCCGGAACCTTCCACTAAGGCGTCCCTCATAAGTATTTCGTGGTTTTGGGACGTTAGACCCCAGATATAGGGTTACAGACATGCACGGAATGTGTAAGCGGAGAACACTTTTTTTAAAAACATTTTTAGAACATTTCGTCATGGTGGAATAAAAGCCATCTCTAGGGCCAACATGAGAAAAAGAGAAAAATTATGACATTAGGAAAATTTAATGCGAAGCACGCGCTGCGGTGGTAGTGAGAGAAAAAGAGAAAAATTATGACATTAGGAAAATTTAATGCGAAGCACGCGCTGCGGTGGTAGTGAGATGCGCGTTTCGTTGTGCTGTTCCAGACACCGTCAAACGCTAGAAAAACGAAACGCGTCGGGCCGATGTCTCACGAGAACGTTCCAGAGAAGGCCTAACCATCAAGTTCTTTGCAGCAAAACTCTATGCTTAGGCATATCTTAGACATGTCGCAAAGTAAATCCTGCGTGGTTTTTTTTTTCTTTGGTGTTTTTTCAACAGGCAGCATTTTTCAATATGTACGTACGTTACGTGCTTTCGAGAGGGTAAATATTACATTGTTGACGCACTCGCATGCCACGTCCCTCTTGTGAGCCTCATATAGAATGTGTTCCAGCACGAGAAGAACAAAAAAAGCATGGTTGCCCCCTCCGTTATCGGAATCGGTGTAGCACGAAAGCAAAACATATCCTTAGAAAAGTAGTTGGATGTTTACTGTACATTGGTATAGGATGTCTTGTTCGATGTCTATTTGTGTTTGGCAGCTGCAGCACCAATTAACGTGGACGCTTGGTAGTACATCTTCGTCCCGACGACTACCCGTCAATGAGTAAGGCTTAAACAAACCTTTGTGGTAGCTTGAATAGTTAACGGTGAGAGCGTAGTCAGAGAAAGGGGTGTGACAGCCAGAAGAGCGTCGCTGACTCAACGGTGAACTTGGGCTAAGGTTGGGATCCCGCGGTATGTTGAAAAGTTATTTTAAACCACCATGGAGGAAAAAAAATCTACAAGGGAGCGTCGCGTGAAAATTTTGAAACCAAGCCATAAAAAAGTGAAACAGGAGCATCATGGGAAATGTGACACGAACGCGAGGAGCAAGTGCCTTCAAAGGAGGTTGGCATGTGGACGCTAAGCGTGCTGCCTCCTATATTTTGAAATGCGAATGCATTTCATAGTCGGGCTATGTCAGGCATCCGGCGTTGTGCGGCGTTGGCGTTGTGCGGCGTTGGCGTTGTCCGCGGCAGGTGTTTTCTCTCCGCTCTGAGTGGAGAGGAGGAGCGCGCTCTGACGCGTGAGGGCGCTCGCATCGCGGGAGCTCGGCGGAGCTATATATGAAAAAAAAAAAAGAAAAAAATAAAAAAAAGAAAAAAAAAGCACAAAAAAGCAAAAAAAATAAAAAAAGGCGCTGCGCCGTGCTCCCGACCGGGCTGCAGAAATTAGGCGCCTTACCACCATATATAAATGGAGTGAAGCGCGCGTGAAATGCATTCGCATTTCCTCACGATTCCCTTCGGGGAGGGGGGGGGGGGGGGCATTTTTTTTCCTTCCATGTACTCCACGGCAACGATGTAAGATATATAGAGTGTATATAAGTATATACAATATAAGTATATAAGATATATAGAGTGTATATAAGTATACAAAATATAAGTATATAAGATATATAGAGCATATATCTAACACCGCAACTTTTCCCGGGGTGAGCGTAAGCCAGTGAATGCGGTGTTACAGCCAGGCGAGGGAGGCGCGCGTCGCATAGCTCTTTTTATACGGATGAATGCTATGAGCGAGGCTGAAGCTTGCGCTAAGGTCGCCACCTTGCGGCGTGTTATGGCGTTGACAAAATTACACTTCTATTGGAAACGCGCCGAATCGGACGGATGCGTAGCAACGACGCATTGCAGGAGTGAATCGCGCAGACCACGGTCATGATGCATTACTTCGCTTTACCGCTCCCAGACGCCGACTCCACCCCGCCGACCAAGAGCAGTGCGAGAGGGAAGTGTGGGATATAAGATGCATTTTTCTATGAGCATTCTAAGCGAATGACCATGGCGCAGGGGGACAGTGTGGCCGGCATCTGTTGTTGCGGACTGAGTGGTCGTGAGTTGGACTCCCATTTATGGAACTTTTTTCGTCAAGTTTTTCTTTGTCATATGATCGTGTGCATTTTTTTGACGTCGTTTCCGTGACAGAAATACGCCACTGAAGTCTTGGTGGACCCCGGCAAAGGGCACTTTCACGTTAGAAGGCTAAGCATAAAGCACAGAAGAGACAAGACAATGAGTAAGCTTCTTCTCTGCTCCATCTTCTGCTACATCGACATGTTTCTTTTCTGCTCCGTGAGTAGGTTTTAACATGAACGTGTTTTATGCCGGGGTCCACCATGACTTCGATTACGTATTTCCGCTACCGTATTACGTCTGCAAAATGTGCTCTATGAGATGGCATAGAACATAAACTAGGAGAAAAACACCCTTAGACGGAAGTTGAACCCACGACCTCTCGCTCCGTGAAGATAGCTGGCGGGCACTTAACGGTGAGCACTGGCGTCGAACATATTGTTACGGGAAAGACAGACTCTGGGGACACAGACTTGAGGGAATACGCATATATGTATTTACAGCGGGTTATGCAAGCGCTGCCAATCGAAGAGCTCGCGCCAGTCTATATTTTGTCGTCGTTCTCTTCGTCTTGGTGTTCTTGATGCCTCTTGTACGTAGCAATATTGAAGCAGAATATATTAACGCGTCTTTTATCTCTCACACTTTCCTCTCGCAGTGCTCTTCAGTTGGCGGGGTAGTGTCGCCCTCTGGAAGCGGTAAAGCGAAGTAATGCGTGACCTACGGGATTAGCTCTCGCAACATGCTGTTGCCACGGCAATTTCGTTCGGCGCGTTTCCAAAAGGCGCTGTGTTACTTTGAGAACGCCTTAACACATCGCGAGGTGGCGGCTTTAGCCCAAGCCTCGCTCATAGCATCCATTCATATTAAAAAAAAAAAATAGCTCTCCGAGCTCGCCTGGCTGTCACATCACGTTCCCATTTCGTCCTGTAAAAAATTAGGGCCATGCTAGAGGGGAGACAGGATGCGCGTCGCGTCACAGAAAGCCAAACACCTAGATACATTGTGCAAGCTCTTGAATATCAATGTACAATAAACATTCAGCTGCTTCTGCGAGGACAAGCTTCAATTCAGTGTTGTACCGATTCCTATGACGGAGGGATCATCCACGTTTTTTTATTCTCGTGCTTGAAAATATTGTATTCAAAGTTCAAACTAGCCCAGCTGTCTGCTTTACATACTATTTTCTAGCGCTGTCTCATGGAGTCAATATTTATACAAAGTTTAAATCTGTCACTTTCTTATTTGTATTTGCTTTATTTCTAGATTAGTTAAGTATTTTTATTTGTCTGTCAAGTTTTTCTTTATGATTTGCAATTGCTTTTCCGATTATCGTTTTCGTTCTTTTAGTTACGTAGCACTGAAGTTACGGACGGGCACTTCACGCGCGCCTTTCCCATGCTTTCACTGCATGATGAGGCTTGTAATAGCTCGCTACGTTCAGGTTTTGAGCCCCAGAGGAATATATTAAATGCATTTTATTACCATATAAGTTGTGGTGCAGTCTTCATTCTTAAATTCTCCAAATTGAGCATTCTGTTTCTTTGCAGCGACGAAAGTGTCATCGAACAGGAAATGGACCAGAACACCACTACGCCGGAGTAGCGCAACACCTTCGCTTGCTGGTGACATGTTGTTGGATTTCTACGGAACTTTCTATAATCTCTATAGATACGCGTCTTTTTCATTGATCTCCATTAAATGCGCTATTTTTTATGTCGGATGTTACATAATTAGTAGACGAATGAATAAAGTTACGCCGATTTGATCGACTGTATACATAAAAACCATTGTTTTATTTTAATTCGCAGTCACCATTGCAATTTGTAACATAGGTAACTTCTTCGGACGAGTAATGAAAAGTTCGACGTTTTACTTAACTGCGATAGCCGCTGCTTGTATACCTTTTCAGAACAGGAGCACGGTGATTGGGAAACCAATGCACATGGGCGTGTTCTCGCAAAGAGACACGTGCTTTCGAAACAGTCCCAAAAGGTATGTTAAAACGCATGCGTATTACATTAGGAGTTTAAAGCCGAAGGTCACGGAAGGTCACGTAAGGGGGCCGGAATCGGCTCCGGGCATTTGGGGAGCGTGACGTCACGGAGGTAGTTCTCACGAGCCAACCCCTTGGATGCCGCTTGATGGTTTCTGCGTCTTGGCTTTCCGGTAGGATTCTGCACCACATTGCTGCCGGACCACATAGAACCATTTAGGGACGTTTTGGTGACGCTTTTGTTTAGGATTGGTGTATACAGTGTAGATAAGCCATTACAGGAACGATACGGGATAGGTGCCAGATACGAGAAACGCGGCGCCAGCAGGAGAACAGGGGATAGTGAACTTGTTTGCTATGTGGTGACGCTAAGTATAGATCATCAGAGTCACTCGAGAATATAACGGAGATCAGTGGTCTATGTAGTGATTACTCTTTAAAATGTGGCTTCCCTTCTCAGATAAGCGGCAAGAATAAACTTTAATTGCACAGATAAAGTTTTGTTGCCCCCTGAAGGCAGGGCGTAAAAGAACTTTCCAATGTTCAATATGGAGGAAAGCCTCATAGTACACTGTATTGGAAGATGAAGAAGGCAGTAGGGCGGTAATATGCGTAAACGCTGGGCAATATTGGTTACGAACTGCGCGAATGATCTTGATCGCCTGCATGCACTACACTTTCGAAAGATGCTGAAGTTGCTTTAGCATACGCATAGGATGCAGCCACACTGGAGGGGCAACGGCCTGTATATCGTGCAACGCCACATACGACATAGCCAAGCACAAGAACAGCAGTAGCAACGAAAGCAGTGACATCACCATCATCATCATCGTCGTCTGTGATCCTCCTACTCGAAATTAACGAAAAAATTCCTGAAGTCACCTTCCCCTTGGCAACTCTCTTATACTGGGTGTGTGACATATCAAAGGAACAAGAACAAGATTCTTCAATATATGTGCTAATCTTCATCCAGGGCCGCATTCACAGCGACTCTTAGGAAACGGAAATTTTCGTCTGAGTAAGTTTTTTTTTCTGTATTGAGCATGGGAAGATAGGCTACGTTAGAGCCGGCTGTGTCGTCAGTGTGATAATAGTATTGAAAACACAAAAAACAAAAATTCTATCCTGGCTAGGGAATCACAAGCAGCTCTTACAAATGTAAAGCCTTCCAGACTTAGTCAGCAATTAGTTAAATCCATAGGCTTAATGGGTTAACATTTTGTCGCGTTTCGATGCATTCCTTGGTGTTATATTTAACAGGGAAGCTGTTAAACATGGCATAAAAACGGCTGTTCCCCGCAACAAACCTCACCGCACCGTTGCCTAGCAACCACCGACGACACAGCTGCGCACCACCTGGCCTGGACTCGCCTCGCTACCGCGCGAGCTGGTGTGATGTCATGCCAGGCCGCGCATGCGCTGAAGTAGCCCTGAAGCAGTAGCAGCGAAGAACCCGCCGCCAAGCCGCGCTCGGCAACGGAACCCGTCGCGTCTAGCTACGGCGACAGCTGGTGTGACGTCATACCAAGCCGCGCACACGCATCAGCAACAGCTGCGCGAGGAGTCGTGTCGAAGCTATTGAAATGACGAAGTAGGACCGGACCAAGTTTAAATAAAAGAGTTGCTTAGCAACCATTCCTTTCATAAATATGTACTAAATCGACCAACTGCACATGTGTATGCCCACGGGATCATTGTAAAAGAGCCTCCTGGTAGTGCCGAGGCAGTTTGTAGCCATCGGTCGTCTAGGTAGTGACGTATACCTGAAAAAGATGCTGCCTATCGCGAGGCTCGACCTGCTGCCGAGCGATGGAGAACGAGATGAGCGGCGGCGATCCAACCCAGTCTATTTGAACGAGAAGCAGCTGACATGAAAATAAAGGTGGTCGCTCGAAGAGCCATAAAAGGCTGAAAAATAGCCTTGCTTAAACCAAATTTCACACGTAGCCTCAGCCAAGTGACCCAGCATTAGCCGATAAAGCCTCCTACTTGGATCGACCAGGGTCGCTGTTATCAAGTCTTGCGATGCCGAGTGCAAGGTGTTTTTAAATGTGAAGCATTTCTTAGCGAACTGCAGGCACATTGAGCGCTTCTATCTACGAATCTCATTCTAGCTATCTATCTAGGCGCCTACGTCTGGCTGCTCTCGTGATTACCTCCTTAACTTGTGGTAGACCAAAACTGGTATGGGAGAGTAAGAGGATTTGACGACTATATCTGGTTGGTCATGACAAGAATAACGCTAAAATCCCGTCGGGTATGTCGTCAAACTCCTTCCTCCAAACACGTGTGGCACATACCCGGATACCACAGGCCGCGGTATCGAGTATGCGCCACAGGTGATTGATAGTTGGAACTGTGAGAACAGACATTGTTAATTTAAAAACGAGTGCGTTAACAGAAACTTACATCATCAACATTGACCCGACGAATGCAAAGAACAAATATCAGAGTCCCAGTAGGAATCGAACCGAAGCATTCTGCGTGGCAGTCAAGTATTCTACCACAGAGCCATGCCAGGTCTCAGAACTGCCTTGGAAAAACTACCACGCAACATGCATCCACAGTTCCACGAACATCGACGTCGGGCACGGGCAAAAGTTCACAAGAACTCGGACGCTGAGGGCGCCTTCTTTGTCGATGCAGCTGGACCAGTGAACGGCAAATACACGGCAAGCGTCATTCACCGAGGTAAACAGATCGACTGTATATCAGCCCAGGACACAGACACAACTAGCATGGAAGAAGCCGGAATCGCCCTCGCCCTACGAAACCCCGAGTCCACCTTCGTTCTCACAGACTCAAAAGCAGCCTACCGAAATTTCTGTAAAGGCTACATTGGCCCCATTGCGCACCGAATCCTAACACAGCTATCGTCCCCACGCTCAGAGGGTGAATGGAAACAGTTGATATGGATACCCGGCCACTGCGGAGTTAGAGGCAATGAGCTCGCCCATGCCTCGGCCCGAGAATTACTCTTCCGGACCTCCGACCCCGGCATATCGCACCCACCCTCGGCTATGCGTATGGACCCGCTCCTAACATACACAGATATTCTGGAACACCAAAGACTTGAAAGACGGAAACTTCCGCCCCCGGGGCCAAACCTCAGCAAGGAATCTCAGGTAGCGTGGCGTCGCCTGCAGACCTTGTCCTACCCCAACCCATACATATTGTCCAAGATAGAACCCGACACATACGCATCACAGTGCAGGTTCTGCGCCAATAAAACAGCCACCCTGTACCACATGGTATGGGAATGCCCACACAACCCACCTATGCAACCCAGGACACAACACAACATTATAGGGTGGGAGGCAGCTCTGTCCAGCTCGGATCCAAAGACCCAAGAGGCCCTCGTGAAACGTGCGAGGACAGCGGCCCGCGCCAATGGGATCCCGGACTAAGGATCCCACTCACCGATCTTCTCGCGAAGAACATGAAATAAATGTTTTATTCTCCCTCTCTATGTAGGTGAAATGTTGGTGAAATGTCGATTGTGGTTGCAGTGCTGGCAATATAATTTTATAAACATTTCATATTATTACGACTTCACGGCCGCTGTCTTGTTGGGGTCAGGCCTGATGCCACCTTTGGTGACGAGGTGTCCAAGCACCAAGGTTTGCCGCCCGCCGAAACGACACTTCTTCGCATTAAGAACCAGGCCAGCGTTTGTAATGCATTCCAGAACAACGTCCACTCGTTCGTTATGTTCACTAAATGTGCGCCCGAAGATCACAATGTCATCGAGATAACAAATACAGATGTTTCATTTTAGGCCACGCAGAATGGTGTCCATGAACCTTTCGAATGTGGCGGGAGCGTTACATAACCCAAATGGCATCACGTTAAATTCATACAGTCCGTCCGGGGTTATGAAAGCAGTCTTTTCCTTGTCCATTGGATGCACATCAATCTACCAGTAGCCTGAGCGTAAATCTATAGACGAAAAGTAGGACGCCGAATGGAGACAGTCCAAGGCGTCACCAGTTCGTGGGAGAGGGTAGACATCTTTCTTGCTGACGGTATTCAAACGGCGATAGTCGACACAGAATCTCCAAGTACCGTCCTTCTTTTTCACAAGAATCACTGGAGCTGCCCTAGGACTCGATGATTCTTGGACGATGCCCTTCTGTAGCATTTCACGCACTTGATCATCTATTATCTTGCGCTCAGACGGCGATGCTCGGTACGCTTTTTTGCCGGATTGGCTGCGCCGTTCCTGTGTTTGTCCTGTGGCGTGTACGAGACGCGGGGATCGAAGGCGCATGATCACTGTGTGAAAAATTGAAAACCGGCAAGTACTTTAGCAGAACGCCGAGAAGCATACGGCGCTTGTCGGGAGTCAGTGACTTGTCGACCATAGGTGAAACTTTCGACTAGTCGGAGCAAGCATTCACTTGGTCATCAGGTCGAACGTTACTGACGACCGCTACTGTCATCGGCGAGTATTCCTTCAATGCGGCGAGATTAAGTCCTCCTGGTAGTAGCACCGGTTCATTTGAACAATTTGTGGTCCAAAGCTCCGTACACCCTTTCTTCACTGAAACTATGCAATGCGGTACCAACGTGTTCTTCCTAATGCAACTTAAATGGACAGGTTCCACCATCGCGTCGAACCTGGTATCGCTGTCGTAATTATGCGAGGATACTACGGGAACGCATACAGCACATAATGCCGAGACAACGGTATCTTCATAGATTCGGAGCGCACCGTGTTCCCCGCCCGGATTCTGCTTAAGTCCATCAGGAACAATGTCACTTATGAACACCTCGTAATTTCTACAATCAACAGTGGCTCCACACACGCGCAGGAAATCAATGACCAGAATCATGTCATGCGTGCTCCGTGGAAGAATCGTGAATTCTGTAGCAAACCCTCGATTACTTACCGACACTGCCGCGGTACAAACACCAATTGGACACAGCGAGTTGCCACCCACGCCACAGAATGTTGTCGCTTTTTTCCCACAAAAACATCACTTTGCGTCCCAAACGAGCTTTGAAAGAAGCACTCATGATCGACACGGTCGCACATTGTCCACCAAGGCCATTGTATCCACACCATCAACAAAAACTCGGACTTTGTTCTTAAACATAAACACCGGTGGAGGTATCTCTTCCTGCAGATAGTCACCAGCGACCTCACCCCCATCGGCCACGCTGTCTAGTTTTCCTGATGCGGTGACGGAGAGCGGCGACGGGGCGACCGAGACCGGCGCAGTCGAGGTGCTGGAGGTGGTGTCACACTTCGGTCGGAGGCAGGAGAACGGTTGCGAAAGTGCCCCTGCCAGAAGCTGCTGTTTGGTCGTGGCTGGGTGGCCCAGTGCTCTTCAAAAGGTGGGACACCCGTCTGCTGCGTCCAGGGTGGCGGGCGTTCATAACGTAGTATTCGCGAGCGATCCGCAGTACCTTGATATGTGGCCGGTCACACCACAGTTGTAGCACACGGGAGCAGGGCGAAGTCGTCGCGGCGCTTCGACGTGTTCCGGTACATCGACAAGATTGTTTGCGTAAGTGCGTCGCTCAACATAATCATTCGTTGGCCGGTGGTATGCACGTTCGGTACGGAAGCGCTGAGGATACTGTGATCTCGGGTAATAAGTCGGGCTTGAGCGATGGATACGCCGGGATTCCGCAACCTCCGCTGCGTTGACGGATGGATTCTCGAAATCCTCAAGCTGCGGGGTAGCCACGTCGTGCAGAAAACAGCATCGAGAGGCGCCAGCCACTTCACGCGTCATGCTTTCATGTTTGTGTAACTCTTCCCGAACGATCTGACGGATGGTTGTAGCAAGGTCAGCAGTGGGTGTAGTTTCTACACTGGCCACCGTGGTGACATTGGCCAGGCGACCAAACTTCGGCGTTATTCTGCGCTGCTTCAATGTCTCAAACGTCCGACAGTGGCGAATGACATGTCACACTGAAGCACTCCTCTGATGCAGGCGTCACGTCGGATTAACGTCAGTGGTAGTTAAGCGACATCCACGCGGTTGAAAGCTGCCGGAAAATCTATAAAAATTGCGTCAGCTTGCAGTCCTGAATAGCCTATACCAGCAAAATCGTGTATTATTACTGCAAGTTGAGTAGCAGTTGAAAGTCTTTGCCTAAAACCGTGTTGCATGGAATATAATAGATTATTTTCTTCCAGGTATGTCATTACAGCCTTCATGATCTTAATTATGCTCCCTTAACCCTTTATCTCTCAAGTGCCACGTTTGTGGTAGTTTTGTTTGAATTTTTTTCCCCCGAAATTTCACTAAGGGACCCCTGACTCCTCGCTGCCTCAAACGTGGAAGTCCAAGCTTTCACTTGCACTTGATTGGTGGCGCCATTAGTACCGCACTTGAGTGCTGCTTTCAGTGTAAAAATGGACACCACGTGCGGCCGGCAAACATGGCGAGTACCTGGCTTTTTTCATGCTCCTCTTTGTTTATTACGCGTAATATCTGGTTACGAATACATGTATTCTTTTTCTCCAAGCCTACTTAACAAGACTAATTTCTAGTAATCTGGTATCATTGGTTATTGACAACTTCATGTGCAGTTTAGGCTTGCATACACGTTTGTGGCACTGAGGACTAGCAATTCCAGCTTTCAGGATATTCCAAAACAACTGTAACACAGTTCGCAGTGCGTCACCGTTGTGTTTCTTTTTTTTATTAATTTGTTTCAAAAGAACTTTCCGAGCACTTCAAGAACTTAAAAAGGTGTTTAATTATAGGAGAAGAGAAAATTCGAAAAAATCCAAGAAATTTTCTTTCAAAATGAATATCTGAGTGGAAGCGAAGATGAAAACTTGGCAGACTCAGATTGCGAAGAAGAGTATATTCCGCCGGATAGACAGCCGTGCACGGATGGCGAAAGCTCCAGAGGCAGTGAGGATGAAGAAGTTGAACTTACATCGAGTCTGATGAACAAACAAAAACAATGGCATTGGGTGAAGAAGGATCTCAACAAAATAGAAAAAACGGAAAACAATTCAGAAAAACAGTACAAAAGAGGTTAACTGCTTTCGAACTTTTCATGCCTCATGAAGGTTTTCAAGAGTTCAGTGCATGGTGTCCAACTGTCATCATCTCATTCCTGACTGCAAGAAACGTGGCAATAATAAAATCGTTATAAAATGATGAAGTATTGATGTAAGTTTTTCAGCGCGAAGCATTTCCTGGCGAACTTCGGTGACTTTGAGCGTATCTGGCTATCTATCCAGCCGCCTACGACTTAGTGCTCTCTAGGCAGTATTGTTTATGGTATTTATACCAAAATTGGTGTGGCATAACATGACTGTATGACGAACATGACGAACTGGCCTTACCGTGAAAATCATGACTATTTGAAGAGAAAACAGTGCACTGATAATAACGAAGACTAGGAAGAGATGGGACACACACAGCGCTGCACTCACAACTGGACTCCAGTTGTGAGTGCAGCACTGTGTGTGTTCCATCTCTTTCTTGTGTTCGTTTTTTTTCAGTGCGCTGTTTTTTCTTCAAATATGCATACGCACCAACTCGCCCAATTTGCTATTTTTTTAAAAATCATGACTCTTTTGTCGTGAACGGTATGGTTTCGGCGCCGTGGCCGTGGTGCTCCCGCTGCCGTTTCCTTCACTTGATATACACTCTAAGAAGAAAAAGAGTATAAAGAGTATACCTGACTCTTTTCGGAGAGTTCTGACTTGCCACGTATACGACTCTCTTTGGAGAGTCACGGTGACTCTCTTGGTGGGTCAGAGTGGGCGCGCTCGGGAGAGTCCCCGGACCCTCTTAAGAAGAGTGGGAGGATTCTTATGCGAAGGATCACACCACCACTTCTGAGGGAGTCAGACGACCCTTGCCGGTGACGCTCTTACGCGGGTCAATTGACACCCACCGAAGCGTAAAGCGACTCTACGGCTATTTTAAGCTACAAAATTGACCCATGCTCTACTTTTGCGCGACTACTGCTGGAAATAGTGAAGTACTCATTTTAAGCAACTCCATTAATACTTGCCGTTGTGCCCAGCGACTGCAAGAAAAGGATAGTTCAAGTTTAGCATTATTTTAATAAAACTCCTCATTTACATGCTTGTATGAGTATAACCAACCAAAATGTGTGACTGTGATGTGCATAGTGTCATGTCGTGCAAAATAAACAGCAGATATCGGTATCATGTTTCCATATTTATTCCTTATGATTAAGAATCAAAAAGTCGTGAAGGCTGGAGGAAGCAGACTTGTGACTTGCTATGTTGTCGCTCCTCTGCAGCGTGAGCAGCCATGAAAAATGGTACCTGAAAAGAAGAACGTGATATCATAATGAGAAAACGGAATCATAGTAAGATTTTGCAATACCTACACAGTAAGTGATTTACACAGACATAATGAAGGCTCAGAACAAAACGAATGCAAGAGGCATGGTAAGGGACCGTGGTTTTTGCCGCTATCGTGTAAAACATTGGTGACAAACTTGCAGCACAAGATGATGTGAGCTTTCTTTTAAACAACAAAGGAAATTGTTTAAGGCTCCTTTGCGTGGGTGCCACTCACCCCTTTTCCTACGTCGTCTTGTCCAACCAAAGGAAATGTAGGGCCGAGTGCCTCGTTGACATTACGAACGCCGGCGTTGATTTTCCTATCACTAGTGGTGAAGCGCCAGACCATAGCGACACCTTCGTTGCCCTGGGAATAACCAACACACAAACACACAGACTGATCAGTTTTATTTAAACCACCCTTTGTTCAACACACCGTTACTGTACACACATCTGACACGAGTGTTTCGTTTTAAATAATTTCGTAACGAAAACAAATTTTCACGTAACAGAAGGCGGGAACCGCGTTTCGCGATAGGCACTGGTTAGGCACGAATGAAAGCCCCCCTTTTCTGATAAATCACTTCAAAAAGTGCTTCCAGAATAAGCCCGGCTTTGCGCGGCATATTGCCACAACCAAGCGCATCCTCCGGCAGTCAGGGGCACGCCGTGAGCGGTTACTGACAGCGTGATCTACAAACGTAACCCATTCTTAAATACTCAGTTGTACGAGCGCCCGAACGACAGCAACGCACGCGGACGCCGTCTACGTCGACATGAGACATGGCATACGTTAGAATTACCTCACATAGCTCCCACTGTCACATTCACTCGATTCTGTTGTAAAGCCGAACGTCATTATATGCAGTGCGTCTCTGTACACAGACTTTTTTTTCACGTTTCCACGCGTGGAAGCACGCTGCACACTCGAGTATTGATGGAAATGTTATTATGACGTTGACTAAAGCGCATCTCAAAACCATATCTAGCACTTTCAGCAGTTCAGACACAATGTGGTATCAGAAAGTAATCGCCTTTGATGCCATGCAATCGCTTACACAACAACGCGCATAGCGGTCTCAACTCTTTAAGTGACTGTTTTAATTGAACATCCTGCGACAGCATCGCGGACGCAGGCTACAGTTGGATATGGCTGGCAGCCTACTTCCGCAGAGCTGCTGCAGACGCCCAGCTTAAGCTGTGTAATTAGTACCTACGAAAGCAGTACACTCACTGTTAAGAGGCGCACGTAGTCCGTGTCCGCAACTTCAAGAATATTCCTCACTACTAACGTCACTTCGAGCACGGAGCCTGGCGTGACCGCCACTGCACATACGCATGTTCGCTCGAACTCAAAACTACAACACTACAAGACGCGCGACTGGCTCGACCAGCGCACCGCATTCCAAAAGGCAGAGGAGAAAAGAGTGCAGGCGGAAAGGCGGAGGCAGGCGGAGGCGCCGCGCGGCTCGTCTGGCGCGCAGGATACCTGGCGCCAGTGCGAGAGTGTGTGCCCGTCGCTACGGCGCCGAAGAGCAAACGCGCGACATGTATGGCGTATAGACGTCAGACTCTGGAGTTTTGCAGACACGTAGCGCCACCTGTCGGAGCAGTTTTGGGTAGTGCAATGTCCGGCTCCCCTTGCACAGTTTTCTGTGCAACCAGGTGCAACTAGCGAGTTCGAAACAACGATTAACCTAAATATTTGGTGTGTTGGCGCATTGAACACTCAGAAAGAGAGCTACAAATTTCTCTCCGCTAGTCGGACGCGCAACCGAACCGCCATGAAGTGCGTGCCAGAACGACGGCGAAAACAAGAGCAGACGCAACAGCTCCGCGCGCTGCGAAGAAAGGCCCCAGTCGACCCTACTGTTGCCTTGTGAATTGCCACGGACGTAAAGGACTTCAGCTTTACCGATTTCCGTAGCTGTCGCGCGAAGCAGAATGGCAAGAGCTCTGGATACGGGCCGTTGCGAACGTGTTGGGTAAGCGAATTACTCGCGTTCTCCACAGCCGGTCGCATTAGAAAGTGTGATAATGTGGGTCTCTTGTTATTGTTTTAAGCAGCCTTGACCGTGGTAACCTTGAGTATGAAGCTCAGCAGAGCCTCAGACCGCGGTGCGCGCCGTGCAGCAGTTAAATGCAGACTGGTGAAGCGCGCGACAAACATCGCGCACTCCGCGACCACCCAACTGGTCGTCACCACACAGCATCGCGCACGTACGCATTGAAGGTTCAAAGTTCCGGCTTTAACTAGCAAATGCTAACACGTGCGTTATACAAGTAAATCGCAAAATGTTGGTCGTGAATGATCACCTTCAGATTTTCTTGCCCGTGGCTTCCGCTATCTCGGAGGCCACTGTTTTGCCTTCGGTTGTACCCCGAGAAAGTGGACGCGCACGTATCCCCATTTGCAGAATATACAAACGGAAAACAACCGTCAACATTCGAGGATGCGTAATAAAACAGTCCAACGCACATGAAGCGAGAGATGGAGGGAGAATGCAACTGCAAAGACGAAAATCACCGGGGCCATTCGTGCCTGATAAAGCCAGCTTCGTACCACTGATCGTAAGAAGCATTGCTCATGTATGTACATCATCGCTTTGACGTTGTGTGTATACCCAAATTTAACGCATTTAGGTGTTACAGAACGCACGTCGGAGTGCTTGCCTCGAACTCGATGTCATGCGATGCTCGCTTGTACTTGCGAGTTGCAGCACGCCGAAATAAATGAAACATCTTTTTAACTGTACCCGCAGTTCGCTTTTATGAGCTTCCTACTTTTCTGGAGCGTGGGTGGATTGACGGAAGAAGCTTTCCAGGTTTTTTATTTTCAGGAAACCGCGCCTCAACACCAGCGAAAGAGGGGGGTTCTATAGTGGCCTATGCACATTCGCTTGCGGACGGCTCTCTTTGCACTACCCAGTTACGGCCAAGGCGGCGATGAGAGCGCTGGTGGCGGCGTTTTTCGCAGCGCCGCCTGGGCAGAGTCTGACGTCTATACGGCGGTCCCTTCATATCGGAAGCCAATCGAAACGCGCTTCACGAGAGTTCTGTAACTCCTCTCGAATTGCCAACTCTCTTTCTCTGCGTCTAGCATCCAAAAGGGGTCAAGTGAATACCCGAAGAGAATCATGGCTTCGTAATCCTCTTTTGACTCTTATTTTTCTTAAGAGTGTATCCAAAAATTGGCATGATGGGACATTTCTGCGTGACCAACCTAAATGACGGTAGTAATATGACAACTATGACGTGCATGCCATGTACAACATGATTTACATGCCACGCTCATGGTGCGCTGACCGCCGTTTCGCTAGCTGATGATGAGCCATATCATTTATCACGGTAGGAGACAGATGGCGGTTAACCGCAATGGCAACTAAAGTCCCTCTATGTTTGGAAGTAGCGAAAGGTCTTGATCCAGCCGCCGCGCCTTGCGATAGGCTGATTGGCAGCACGTGACCTTTTCGCCTTCGCACCCCGCCCAAAGGGTCCAGCGGTGGCAGCGCTGTGAGGTACGGATGGTACGGATGAGGTACGGATGAGGTACGGATTTCAAGTGTGGAGTTGGACAATTTTAGCAAGTAGAGAGTACTCCACGCGCCTCTGTCGCATTGTTGTTGCAATTTAGAAGCGTTTGTGTACTTGAAGTTGAGTGGACGCGGAAATTCTGTGATTGAATTGAATGCTTGGAGCGTGACGAGCTAGTATGCCGGGTCTCAATGCCTTCGGTTGTTTCACCGCGCGGATGACAGAAAAAGTTTTTTTTCTGTTCTTCGCGGTGACAAAAGTATATTCTGAAGGAAGGTATGGCCCCACAAAATCAGTCGCATGAAATATTTGTACACAGAAAACACCCGGCTATGAGAAGTAAGCAATTTTGTAATGTTTATAACTTCAATCAGCCTTTCACCTGGCGGCGAGGTTTTGTTCGTGCATATGCGTGAGCATTATCTCGGCAAGGTTAATATTGTGTCGGCGTTCTTTTTACCGTAGATTTGTGCGCAGTAGACAATGCAGAGTCACGCCTGTATCTCTAACATTAAATAAGATCGAAACCCAATCTTTCAATAAGTGCTCTTTTGAAACTTTGAAACTTTATTCATTCCATCATTTGGGATGCTGAGGGCCAGGGGTCAAAAAGCCTCTTCACGGGCTTGACTAGGACCACGACCCCGTACAAAATGCCAGTGACAGACAAGCGTACAGGGCAATAAAACAATGTAGGGAGTGAAAAACAACATATCTAGTCAAATTTCATCAAACATAAACAGAAAAAAGAAATAGCTCAGTGAATTTTTTTTTGTTTTTAAGAAGAAATACGTAAACGACCACTGCCACAACCTGAGTGAGATAGTTAGTTATGATACAACAGAGATCAGACAACACTATGTCGCTCAATTATAACTCTAACAAGACTGAATGAATACATAAATATATACATATGCTCATATATACACAAATCAAAAGGTAATACAAGTCAAACAGAGTGAAAATAAACCGGCAAACAATGTACAAACTTTAATTCTATTGCCACGCGCGTTTCTTATTTTCACTTTGCTCTATTCGGTTTTCGCTCTCAAAGGCTGTCAGCAATGCTCAGCGCAAACCGCGCCTCATTGTCCTAGAAGCTTCGCGATCATTATAGATCGTTTTGTTAAGATTGCGCGCAAGACGCGACCACTCGAGATTATTCCAGAGCGTACGCGATGACCAGTGATAAGTCTAGAATGTTCGACGCGTGATGCATAAAAGCCGGCGCGCCCCAACGATGTTCAGTTCATCGACGGCCGACGCTCTGTTCGCCGCTATCAGTGCCAGCGTTTATTGCTGTATTCTCGCCTTCAGTTTACCGGCCACAAGTTCGGCCCAAATAAAGTGTTTCATCTTGGACTACTGCCTACTGCCTTCGTCAACGTCACGACCACGTGACATCTGGTGGAGGTGCTGCTTTCTTCATGTACCGGACGCCCCCGTCAAGTCGTGAACCCAGCCCCAGTCGTGAAGGAGACGTCGACGACAACCCCGAGCAGCGAACAAGCCGCAGGCAACTAGGTCTACCGCCAGAGTACGGGCTTCTACCTGAAAAGACCCGGCAGACCAAGACCCTGACCTCGACCGCAGCGACGATGACAGCCCCTGTGCCGTCTGCGCCCATTCTGCTGCGGCAACCCAAGGAACCACCGACCTTCCGCGGTTCAGCACTTGAAGACCCGGAAAGCTGGCTCGAGGCATACGACCGAGTGGCCGCTTTCAATGCCTGGACCACAGAAGACAAGCTTAGACATGTGTACTTCGCCTTGCAAGACGCCGCTCGTACCTGGTTCGAGAACCAAGAGCGAACCCTGACAACGTGGGACATATTTCGCACCAGGTTCCTTGCTACTTTCACGAGCGTCATCCGCAAGGAGAGGGCCGAAGCGCTGCTTGAAACCCGCTCGCAGCTCCCAAACGAAAACGTGGTGCTCTTCACCGAAGAGATGACCAGACTCTTCCGCCACGCCGACCCCGAAATGCCGGAAGACAAAAAGTTCGCTTCCTCATGCGAGGAGTAAAGCAGGAGCTGTTCGCGGGTCTGATGCGGAACCCACCGAACACTGTCCAGGAATTCATCTCCGAAGCGACGACGATTGAAAAGACGCTGGAGATGCGCACCCGGCAATTCAATCGCCGCTCGACGCCAGCCTACGCTGACATTCAATCCCTCTGCTCAGACGACCTGCGCGAGACCATAAGGGCCGTAGTGCGCGAGGAGCTTCGTCGAATGTTCCCGTCATCCCAGCCGCAGGTTTCCTCGATCGCAGATATTGTTCGAGAGGAAATTCAGCAGTCGTTGGGTACCCCTGAACCGCAACAGCCTCTGCCGCAAGCCATGAGCTACGCTGCTGCTGCCCGACGCCACGCTCCCGCTCCACACCCACGTCAAGACAACGCGCCGCCGCAGTACCGCCGCCAGACGCCGCCCCCACCGCCGCCATCTCGCCCGCCTGCCGGCCAACGGTACACACCGAGGAAGACCGACATCTGGCGAGCCCCCGACCACCGTCCCCTCTGCTACCACTGCGGAGAAGCCGGCCACACGTACCGCCGATGCCAGTACCGTGAGATGGGATTACGAGGCTTTGCCGTCAACGCGCCTCGTCCACAGCGGGGTGAACGACCACAAGACATCGCCGACTATCTAGCAGGAGCTCAGTGGACACCCCGACGACCATCCCGCTCGCCGTCGCCTGGCCGCTACATGTCACCGCACCGCCGGCAGTACACTGGCCCAAACCGGGGCCGGTCGCCTAGCCCGTATCCGGGAAACTAGGGGCAGCAACCGATGGAGGTGCGGTTGCTGTACGACGAAATGCCGAAGATCCTCCGCGGCCGACGACGACGACAACGCGACGAAACCTGCAGAACATGACGCGAAGCAGACGTAGCCCTGCCGACGAAACGTCGCGGACCGACAAAGACGTGACGACGCAACAAGGAAGCAGCGCAACAAATCGACGTAGCCGTGATCCAATGCCGCGACCCAACCGCAACGCACGACGACGAACCAGCGACCTCGACGTAATATTCGACGGCCACAACGTCACCGCTCTCGTCGACACTGGAGCGGACTATTCCGTCATCAGTGGGCCTTTCGCGACGAAGTTGAAGAAAGTGAAGACTGCTTGGCAAGGCCCTGAAATCCGGACCGCTGGGGGTCATCTAATAACGCCGGCCGGTGTTTGCACAGCAAGAGTCACCATCAATAACCGGACTTATCCCGCCAGCTTTCTAATCCTACAGCACTGCTCCAGGGATGTGATACTTGGGATGGACTTCCTATGCAAACACGGCGCCGTCATCGACCTAAGGTCTGAGTCGATAACACTAACCTCGCAAAAAGCGCCGCCTACCCAGACGACGCCAGGGATCCATGCATTGAACGTGATAGAAGAGCACGTCACTGTTCCGCCTCTCTCCAGCGTCATCATTTCCGTCGGCACCGAAAAACCCGCAGATTTCGAAGGCGTTATCGAGGGTGCACAGCACCTGCTTGTAAACCGTCAGATTTGCGTCGCACGAGGCGTCGCCGAGTTGCGTGAAGGGAAAGCAACAGTGATGCTTACGAACTTCAGCAACGAATACAAGCACGTGAGCAAAGGCACGACGGTCGCCTACATCGAAGAAATTGTGGAAGCCGGTAACGCTCTCGCCCTCGCCGAGCCTACCGAACATGCTACGACGAACCAAGCCCATGAACTAGCTTTTGACATCAATCCGAGCCTTCCGACGCATAAACAAGAACAGCTCAAAACCCTGCTGCTGCAATACAGGGACTGCTTTTCGTCGTCGTCAAGAGTTCGACAGACCCCAGTCGCACAACACCGCATCATAACAGACGAAAGTGCCAGGCCACTACGTCAGAGCCCGTACAGAGTTTCGACGCGAGAACGCGAGGCCATAAAGAAACAAGTCGACGAAATGCTACGCGACGACATCATCCAGCCTTCAAAGAGTCCGTGGGCGTCACCCGTGGTGTTAGTGAAGAAAAAAAGACGGAACCCTACGCTTCTGCGTCGACTATCGCCGCCTGAACAAAATAACGAAGAAGGACGTGTACCCTCTCCCACGGATAGACGACACCCTCGATAGACTCCACAATGCGAGGTACTTTTCGTCGATGGACCTCAAGACCGGCTATTGGCAAATTGAAGTCGACGAGAGAGACCGAGAAAAGACCGCGTTTATAACACCAGACGGCCTCTTCGAGTTCAAGGTCATGCCCTTTGGTCTTTGCTCGGCGCCTGCGACTTTCCAACGGGTTATGGACACAGTTCTGGCAGGATTGAAGTGGCAGACTTGCCTGGTGTACCTGGACGACGTCATTGTGTTTGCTTCAAACTTCGACGAACACCTCCGGCGACTTGACGCAGTACTTCGGGCCATCAAGACCTCCGGCCTCACTTTGAAGCCTGAAAAGTGCCGCTTCGCATACGAGGAGCTCTTGTTCTTGGGTCACGTGATCAGCAAGTCCGGAGTACGCCCCGATCCTCAAAAGACAGCCGCCATCGCTACATTCCCGCCACCCGCCGACAAGAAGGCCGTCCGTCGATTTCTCGGCCTGTGCGCCTATTACAGGCGGTTCGTCAAAAATTTTGCCCGCATCGCCGAGCCACTCACTAACCTGACCAGAGCCGACGTCGAGTTCAAGTGGCAAACGCCGCAAGAGGAAGCATTTCAAGAACTAAAACGACGCCTGCAAACGCCTCCGTTACTTGCGCATTTCGACGAACACGCCGAAACAGAAGTGCACACCGACGCAAGCAGCGTGGGACTCGGCGCCGTCCTTGTGCAGAGGACGGACGGACTGGAGAGGGTCATCAGTTATGCTAGCCGGTCGCTATCCAGGGCAGAGGCCAACTATTCCACAACAGAAAAGGAGTGCCTCGCCATCATCTGGGCTACGTCAAAGTTTCGCCCCTATCTCTACGGGAGGCCCTTCAAAGTCGTGAGCGACCACCACGCCTTGTGTTGGCTAGCTAACTTGAAGGACCCTTCAGGTCGTCTCGCAAGATGGAGTCTAAGACTTCAAGAATTCGACATTACCGTCGTGTATAAGTCCGGAAGGAAACACTCCGACGCCGACTGCCTGTCTCGTGCCCCCGTCGACCCACCGCCGCAGGACGACCAGGATGATGATTACTTTTTGGGAGCCGTAAGTGCCGACGACTTCGCCGATCGACAGAGAGAAGACCCGGAACTCAAGGGCCTTGTGGAATACCTCGAGGGCAAGGCCACCGTTGTTCCAAAGGTGTTCAGACGAGGACTGGAGTCGTTTTCCTTGCGGAACGGCGTTCTCCTAAAGAAAAACTTCTCGCCACTTCGGGCCAACTATCTCCTCGTAGTACCTTCCGCGTTACGTCCAGAAGTTCTGGACGCTCTCCATGACGACCCGACTGCTGGACACCTTGGACTTTCCCGCACGCTAGCAAGAACACAAGAAAAGTACTACTGGCCGCGCCTTACCGCCGACGTCGCTCGTTACGTGAGGACATGCCGGGACTGCCAGCGACGTAAGACACCGCCGACAAGGCCAGCGGGACTTCTGCAGCCCATCGAGCCACCTCGCCGGCCGTTCCAGCAAATCGGCATGGATTTACTGGGGCCGTTCCCGACGTCGGCTGACGGAAACAAGTGGATCGTCGTGGCTACCGACTACCTCACCCGTTACGCCGAAACAAGGGCCCTGCCCAAAGGCAGCGCCGCCGAGGTAGCAAAGTTCTTCGTCGAGAACATCGTCCTGCGTCATGGCGCCCCGGAGGTCCTCATTACCGACAGAGGAACGGCATTTACAGCGGAGTTAACTCAGGCGATCTTGAGGTACAGCCACACAAGCCACCGCCGGACGACCGCCTACCACCCACAGACCAATGGTCTCACCGAGCGTCTAAACAAGACCATCGCGGACATGCTGGCCATGTACGTCGACGTCGAGCACAGGACGTGGGATGCAATCCTCCCGTACGTGACCTTCGCCTACAACACGGCCGTGCAGGAGACGACACAGATGACGCCGTACAAGTTGGTCTACGGAAGGAACCCGGCAACGACGCTCGACGCCATGCTGCCCAACGTCGCTGACGAAGAAAACCTCGACGTCACCGGCTACCTTCAGCGCGCTGAAGAAGCCCGACAGCTCGCCCGGCTGCGCATCAAGAATCAGCAGACGACTGACAGCCGCCGCTACAATCTTCGACGACGCTTCGTGGAATACCAGCCCGGCGACCGCGTCTGGGTGTGGACGCCGATACGCCGACGTGGACTCAGTGAAAAACTTCTTCGGCGTTACTTCGGGCCATACAAGGTGCTTCGACGTCTCGGTACTCTGGACTACGAGGTCGTCCCGGACGGCATTACGAACTCTCAACATCGCCGTGCGCGACCTGAAGTCGTCCATGTCGTGCGCCTCAAGCCGTATTACGCGCGTTAGCGAACCTGACGACTGGACTTATTGCTTTATTATTGTAATTTCTTTCTTTATTCTTGTGATTTCTTGTTGCATGTATTTTTCCCCCGTGTTCTTTTTAAGCATCGGGACGATGCTTTTTCAGAGGGGGGGGCATTGCCACGCGCGTTTCTTATTTTCACTTTGCTCTATTCGGTTTTCGCTCTCAAAGGCTGTCAGCAATGCTCAGCGCAAACCGCGCCTCATTGTCCTAGAAGCTTCGCGATCATTATAGATCGTTTTGTTAAGATTGCGCGCAAGACGCGACCACTCGAGATTATTCCAGAGCGTACGCGATGACCAGTGATAAGTCTAGAATGTTCGACGCGTGATGCATAAAAGCTGGCGCGCCCCAACGATGTTCAGTTCATCGACGGCCGACGCTCTGTTCGCCGCTATCAGTGCCAGCGTTTATTGCTGTATTCTCGCCTTCAGTTTACCGGCCACAAGTTCGGCCCAAATAAAGTGTTTCATCTTGGACTACTGCCTACTGCCTTCGTCAACGTCACGACCACGTGACACTATAATCACATAAAATTCAATGAAACCGTAAAACGGAAACAAGGTATGACACGATATGTAAGGAAAAAAGTATCTTTAGCAATATTTTCATATTGTTAGTTGATTCAGATAAAACGGCAAGAGAAAGCGCAGCATCTCATTGCCGTATTTAGTGCGCGTGCGGGGAAGAAACCACGTGTGAACATGACGGGTGTTATAAAAAAGGGTCCGGTGGTTTATTCGAGCAAGTGCGCCCAAGAAGTTATCACTTTTTAGTCCTTTGTGGTAGCGTTTCATAAGACTTGTGCGGTAGTAATCTGGTAGGGTTAATAGCTTCATTTCATCAAAAAGCGGGGAAGTGTGACTTCCATACGGAACATCTGCAATGGCGCGAACTGCCCTTTTCTGTATTACGTGTAATTTGTGAATGTTCGTAAAAGTTGTCGTGCCCCAAACCAGATGACAATAGTTTATGTGTGATAAGAACAATGATTTGTAGATGAGAAGTTTAACTTTTTTAGGAAGCAGAAAACGCAACCTAGACAAAATTCCGGTTATCCGGGATACACTCGAAGATAACTTTTCAATGTGGGCATTCCATGACATATGTTCATCAAAAATTACACCCAGACATTTAAAACTCGGTGCTATCTGAAGTTCCGAGGTGCCTAGCATTAACGGTGCATGCAAAGGGGAAGGTTTATTTCTAGGCCTAAAGTAAACAGCTTTTGTTTTTGCAGTGTTTAATTTTAAAGAATTAATGCATGTCCAGGAAGCCAACTTTAATAATACCTGGTTCGCGTCATTGATCAGATCTTTGTAGCGTTGCGCAGTGAGAAGTAAGGTTGTGTCATCGGCGTATATAACGCACTTTACAGATGCGTCAATGTTTACAATATCATTGATATATACGCAGAATAAAAGGGGTCCCAGGATACTACCTTGGGGCACACCTGCTGAAATTGCTTGTAAATTGGAGGTGTGATTGTTGATGACTACCACCTGCTGGCGATACTTTAAGTAAGATTCAATTAATTTTAAAAAGACACCTCGGAAGCCGTAGTGATTGCATTTCTGTAAAAGTGTAACATGATTTATGGTATCGAAAGCCTTTGAGTAATCTATAAAGATACCTAGTGTGTGTAGTTAGCGTTCAAAAGCATCTAATATAAATTCCTTCTGTGCTAGGAGAGCATGCTCGGTTGTGCGGCCTTTCGTGAAACCGAATTGGGATGAAGTGATGATATGGTACTTATCTAAAAAAGAAACCATGCGTTTCTGAATCAGTTTTTCTAAACCTTTTGATATTACTGGCAGTATAGATATAGGCCTGTAATTGTTAAGAGAATTCTTATCCCCTCCTTTGTACAACACGATTACTTTCGCCACTTGTAGTTTCTGTGGAAAGATTCCAGTTGAAAATATGAGATTGAAGATATGTTCCAATAAATCAGCAATGAGATCCAGCACGTGTTTAATGGGTTTAATCTGGATATCGTATGTGTCACAGCATGTGCTGTTTTTTACAGACGAGAAAGCGTGAGCGATTTCGCTGGCTGCTGTCGGCGCCAAAAAACGCGCTCTCTGGCGTACTGTCCGATAAATATGTAGTACAAGCTGGATTGTGCGCTTGTTTTGTTAAGGACACAAAATAATCATTGAAAACGTTCGCTAAATCAGCATTGCGAATAGTGTCACCATTCAGCACAAGCTCAGTGGGCCTGAAGTTGTTACTGTTACGGCCAAGAAACTCATTTAGTCTTCACCAAGCTAGCTCCGATTTGTTCATTACATCATTGTTGAAGGTGCTATTTAGGTACTTTCGCTTTTCGTGGCGCAGCATACTGTTAACTTTGTTTCTTTGGTCTTTGAAACGTTTTAGCGTGTCTTCATTTTTATTTTTCAAAAAGTGTTCGAATAATTTATTTTTACGTTTTATTTCCTTGATGCAAGATTTAGTCACCCAAGGTTTCTTAGCTCTGCGCGCAGGTCTCAGTTCTTTGTACGGAAAGCATTCTTTGTAAACTCTTGTTATTTTTTCGTGGAAAGCATTATAGGCAAGATCGGGTTCCTGCTCACGAATAACGTCTGACCAATCAGTCAATGATATCTCATTGCGAAATGCAGCCAATGTGTGCTCATTAATATGTTGAATAACTACTGATTGTTTTTGTTGCAACTGGGCATGACCCGCTCTTTCGTTTATCACCATAAATATGGGAAGATGGTCACTAATGGGTGCGCTCACTACGCCAGCTAAAGAATTCGTAGCTTCTATGTTAGAGATGAAAACGTCGAGTAATGTTGCGTTGTTTTTTTCAATGCGAGTCGGAGTGGTGATAACATTAGCAAAGCCATTGGATTCAATTATGTGACACAGCTCAAACTGCGACTGCGATGATCTAGCAAGATCAATATTCAAATCGCCGGCAAAGATTAGCTTACAACCACTGTCACCAGCCCAACATAAGTATGAATCTAAAAATTCTAGGAAATTTTGCCTTATTGCCGCTAGGAGGGCGATATAAAACACCAGTAACGGAATTGTCACTTTGTACAGTCAGAACTTCATAATCATCAGTGATGCGGGAAAATTCTTCAATCAAAGAACATTTTATGGAATTCCTAGTCATTAACAACACTCCACTACCTATTTTGGTTGAGCGGTTCAAAAAGTAAGTTGCATAGCCAGATATCTTCAAAACTTCAGTTTCATTCCGGTACCATGTCTCAGTTATCATAAGATATTCAGGTTCAGAACTAAGAGCTGTCAAGAGAGCGATAACTTGATCTTCCTTGTTGCGTGCTGATTGTGCATTACAATGAATGAACTTCGTGTTATTTTTATACATCGAGAACAATGCGCCTAATTTATCGAGTGACACATAATCGTTGATTGCCATGTTAGTTTGATAACCGTCATTCGGTTGACGGCTAGTGACTATTCCCTAATAACAGACAGATCCTGCATGTTGGCGATGATGTGAACTCGGCTGTCCTCAGTTTTTCGTGCCTTGATACGACCATTGTCAACCCATAGAAATTTCCAATGTTTTTCCCTCTTCAGGGAGAGCGCTTGTGCAAACAGCCTCTTGTTCTCAGGCGTGAGGTGGTCATTTACGTAAACGCTAGCACTTTCCGACTGAGGAAAGCCGAGTGTCTGGGTTGTTAGGCGAGCTTTACGTGCTTTACGCAGAAATTCGTCTTTCTTGTTCCGGGAACAGAATCTAGCGATTATGTTTGTGTCCTTTTTCGCAGGGACACGGTGAACTGCGTCAATATCAGCTGGATGTACAGGACATCCGATTACATCGCCCATTTTTTAAAGAATGGTGGTGCAGTCTTCACCTTTCTTAGAGGGCACACCCTTTATCTCGATGTTGTTAATTCGTGAACGCTGTTCCATGTCGGCTATTTTAGCAGTCAGTTGATCATTAGATTTCTGCAGGGACTTGTTTTCAGCAGTGACAAGCTCCTGTTTCTTTTTCATTTCTTCGTAGAAAGTGTTCATGACTGACACACTTTCACGAAGCTGCGCGATTTCAGCGCGAAGATGTTGCACTTCACGCGCCAGTTCCGCGTTCGAAGGCATCATGCAAAAAAAATAATAATTAAAACAATTGAACTATTGGCAGCAGCGACCACGGCAACAAAAAAGCAAACCGATGATACAAAGAGTGCTCAACCAACCTGCGCAAACGAAGAATGTTGCTTAGTGGATTGGACTTCCAGCCGCCGTGACCGCCACTGCCAAAATGCGGTTCGTGGCACACGATGTCAGACTTATGTAGCATCTCCTGTAGGTGTTCTGGTGGTCTGCGACGGCGCAGAAGCTGTTTCCAGTTGGATGTCGTGACAAGGTAGTGACGTTGAGTTACTGGTCAGTCCGAGCAGACGTGCTGAGGATCCAGAGGAAATCCCAGATAGCCACGATATGTCGATACCAGGTAACCGTCACAATCGGCGCAAGTGAAACACCTGCGCAAACGAAGAATGTTGCTTAGTGGATTGGACTTCCAGCCGCCGTGACCGCCACTGCCAAAATGCTCTTGCATCCCTAAAAAAGGTCAACTAACTCAGCTTTTCTGGTTGTAGTTTGGTTTTAGGGCCTGCCGGTGAATACATGCCTCAGATTTATTTTAAATTGCATTATGTAACATTGCAACATACCTTTATGTCTGCGTGACACGGAGGCCCACAGATATAAAATGGGGACGGCTGTGGATATATGTACGTCTTTAAAAACAGTTAATCATTAAAATGAGCGAGTCACTACGGGCATGCTATGTTTCCTAGATCTTGAAAAGTACTCAGGTTCTTCATATTCCACGCATGCAGGGCGACTCTTTCTCCTAAGTGAGCTTATTAGAATACTTTATAAACAAAATAAGCTTAGTTAAATATACCGTGTACTCGTGGAAATACTTCGGAACGCTGACAAGCCCAATGAAACCAATAATAGCGCATGCTTTGCACTGCACGCTACGCTAGGTTACCCATGAAGTTTCTGAAAGTAGAAGTAAGCTCACAACCTGCCTACTTTTTTCGAACTCGAAAACAAGCAGTACATGTACTTCCAGTTGCGCTAAATTCGAAAACACGCAAAGAACGAAAATATAAATGTCCTGCATGACAACTGTTGTGGGAAACTGCTCAGAACCTGCTTCGGAAAAGCACGTGTTTTTATTTCAATGTTTAGCGTACTCCGGGATCGCTAATTGTCGTCCCTGTCGTTTCAGGTGTCCTGAGAAGCTTACGCCACAAATGACAATAAATAACCGCTTCAAGTTCGCACTGAGAGCGGTTTTAGGCGTCCGCAAAATGCACGCGAGCTAGCGGCGCGTCGTCTGCTAGCGCTGCTCCTTGGACCCCTCCAGAGGGCGCGCGTGTAGTTGTCGCTACCTTTATATATATAGGGACCTTAATGGCAACGCCTCCACCGTGACCGTCTCGGTCCGTGCGAAAAAGTGTATGTGAGGGAGGGACCACTTCCGAATTGCAGATATCAGAGTTTAACCATGTCTCCGTAATTACAATCACATCTGGGCTGTACGATCACAGCAGTTCTTCAAATTTATCAAGCTTGTTGAGAATGCTCCTCGCACTGTAGCACAGAAACGTCAGTGGCGCAGTACTTCGTAATCGCCAGTCTCTAGAAGAGCTAGCATTCGCTGTCACATTAACTTTCGAGCACCCTAATGGCATCATCTTGTTATCATCGTTATTCCAGGCGTGCAGATGTTCATTGATCTTTATGTTGTCAAAAAGAAGTGAGACCTTATTACCGCTACTCGGACTGTCTGCCTAGGCTTTCCATAATTACGTCACTCTCCCTACGTACGTCACTGATTCATGCACAGAAGTCTTCAGAAATGGAAATGTTGCTTCCTTTCAATTTTTGAACAGTTGTGAAGAACTGTCATTTTTTCTGCAAAGTCATAAAACCGCAGTATGATCGCCCGCTGTCGACCTGCCTTCTTGAAACCAATTCGGTGCACACGCTTCAATCTTTTTACCTGAACGCCTAGAATGTCATGCAGTGTATATTTCGTTACGAGCGCTTCAAGTACTACAGGATTTTCTTTATCGGGTTCTTTCACGCCATATATGACGATGTTATTACGTTGGCTCCTTTTTTCTAGTTCGTCAACTTTTGTCATCATTTGGGCAACCTCACTGCGCATGGCGTGCACAGTCGCTTCACATCTATGAACTTTCTCTTCATATTGCTTGAGTGACGACAGCGTAGCTTCAATTTGTGAAAGCCTGTGTTGTACGTTTATCAAACCAGATTCAAGGGCTGAATGCGAATTTCGAATTTCAGTTACAGCGCGCAATACTTCATCTATTTTACCAGGACCAGGGTTTTGCTCAACATCGCCACTCAATTGCAGTAGCATGAGAATAACACGCAATGATTACAAACCAGAAAGCAGCAGACACTGTGGGCTCGGCAGCACTACCAGAAAAACGTTGTTACCCTTAACGCTTAAACGCCCATAAATTATTTATTGTAAACACTGATGCAAGATTCTTCGAAAACGTTATTTATTATCCAAAGAACATAATGCAACATAATAAGTTTCCTTATACAAGGCTAAATGAAAATTATTAGGGTGGGAATATAGTTCCCTATGAACCTTTGGCAGTACTGTAGCTGTGGGGAAGTTTTTGAAAGCATGCTACGGCATAAACGCGAACATTGCACGTAGAACAAACAATATTCGACCTCCTGTCTTTTTGTTGACTTAAACGACACCAGGAACGTTTCAACGCTTATGGTCTTCTAGGAAAATGTAGTACAGGTGAAAGCAGCACTTGGTCTAGTACACCTGACGCTTTTTCGGTCACCTTGGAAGGCCTTCAGGGAGTGTGCGTTGCTGCCTTTTATTTTTAACAGTATCCCTCCTAAGTTGGCCTCGGAGTCAACGCTTGCTTTGCAGAGGTATGCTCAATGTGTATTGCATCACCTTTCGAGCGAGCAATTATGCACAATGGTTCGTCCTAGTCATCATCTTCCTCGCTGTCACAAATGTTGTTTACATCATCGGTTAAAGGAAGTGCAAATCTAATGCTTTTTCAACTGTTGAGCGCGTTTTCTTCTAGAGAAAGAGAAAATTGCACCTTTGTCCAGTTCATTCTCAAACATCACTCCAGATGTAGCAACCGTCTCAGGCCGGAGGACTTGGGAGTATTGGAGATTGAGGCGTTTAAACATGGTGGGAAATATGTTCCCTACGGGCGTTTAAGGGTTAACGCAAGTACTTACAAAAACACTATTAATTTGTTACCAGCCTATACGAAGAACAGTACGAAGTAAGTCGTTCTGCTACGGACGGTGCCATCGAGCCCACTAAGCTGCGCGTGGTGGTTGGGCTTCCCTTTAAGCTGGTCCGCCGATGTTCCAGGGGTTGCTGGCATGCCGAATGGCTGATGCAGGCGTAACCCAGGCGGCCAAGCATCCACGTGTCTTGAGCACAGTGGCATGAATATCGGTTAGAGGTCCTGCGCAGTTGCGGTGGGTGGTCGCTCGATAGGCTCCTTTGACGCCATCGCCTTTGCCGGAATAGGAGGGTGACCAAAGCGGCTTCCGCATAACTCCAGCTGCATCTGTACGAAGAACAGTACGAAGTAAGTCATTATGCACCGGACGGTGCCACCGAGCTCTTTCGGTGGCAGCACCGTCCGGAGGATATTTTTCGATTTTAAATGCGAAGCATTTCTTTGCGTACTGCAGACACTTTGAGCGTTTCTATCTACGTGCAGCGGTGAGCACTGTTAGCGTGAACACGCGAGCGCGTGGCCGACGGCACTGTCAGCGCCGCTTAACGGTCATCGCTGGAAACATTGCGCATGCGCATGATGCGTTCCACGAAATAATCTTCCCACCGCGCGCAAGACGTCATGGATACGCTTGTTCGTCGTCTGCTAGCCGCATTTTTGTCTGCTAAGCTCATGCATCCTGCATTTCAAGTTATCTTCTTCTTTAAACATCTGTGCTTGAAGAGAACAGGACAAATAAAAAAAAAGTGTATAACTATGGGGGCGTGTCTATTTGTCCCCTTCAGAATTGTTCCGCATGCAACGCCACATATAAAACAACCGAGCATCTTTCGCAGGCGTTCATTCTGTCGCCAGATGATAATATAGCTAGGGTTCTCGATGATCAAAGGCGCTCTATTGTTGATCTTTCTCTGAAAGGTTATTCCCAGGGATATATATTGGCTCTTTAGTTAATAGGTCCCTGAAGTCTGTGAATCGGATAATTCAAGCACATAAGTCTGAAGGTCGCATTCATGATGCACCCCTCGCTACCCGTCCTAGAGCTACCACAGATTATGAAAACGCAATCATAGTTGCAGCTTCTGTCCAAAACCCTTTCTTGCCTGCCGCAGCAGTTCGCGAGTACTTAGATATGGACGTTTCGGACACCACTGCTCGACATCGCCTGAGTAGTGCAGGCCTTCACAGTCGCGTCGCAGCCCAGAAGCCACTACTTACGGCTGCGAACAGGGACGGACGCCGGCGGTTCCCTGAGCTGCACGAATCATGGACAGTAGAAGAATGGAGTCGTGCCATCTTTTCGGATGAGTCCATGTGTTCGACGCGACAAGACCAAAGATTGCGTGTTTGAAGACTACCAGGCACATGGTAAGGTAAACTTCCTGCTTTGAAAAGCGAGTGTTTTACTTTATTTAACAATGGCACGCAGGAACGACCCGGGCAACGTGCAACGCGTTTCTGCCAGCGGGAGATCAAGTGTGAGCGTGTGGGGTGCGGTTTCAAAATATGGTTTAGGGCCCCTGCAACGTATACGGGGGCACTTATCGTCGGAACAGTACTGCAATATTCGGAACAATGTGCTGTTGCCATACGCGAGCAGTTTATTCCCCGACGGCAATTTTCTGTTTCAACAGGACCGGTCGCCGATCCACACGGAACGGGAATTGTGGAGGACTTCCAGGCGGAGCAGCACCTACCCCTACTGGAATGGCCTCCGAAAGGGGCGGACCTGAATGTGATCGAAAACGTGTGGGGCCACCTGAAAGCCGCCAAAAAACCTGAAAGCCGCCTGAAGAAAACGTTCGCCGTTCGGTACTGAAGCGGACAGTATGAAATGATCAGCTAGGAATACAGAAATAAAGATACTGCTATACTGACCGCGATACGGAAAAAGAAACGACCACATATTCGAAGGCAGTAAACATCCATTTATTGACAGTCAATTATGAGGACAATAAAATTCTAAGCAATAATTGTCAATAGCTAAGAAACTAGGACCCACTATGAACCCCAGTGTTTAAGGATATTCTCAATAACGGCTGAATGGACAGGCCCAGAAGAAACAGATGGCATGCAGAAAGTTAATAAACTTCGAAGATGACGCCCCAGCTTTCTCAAAGAACACCGGCCGGCTTTTTTTAATTTCATGTGATTACTTGGACTTTCATGGAGTCTAGATCAAATACTTCCCTACAGCAGGTTTCAGCTAACTTGAGGAAATGCCATGGACTTATTTGAGGATATTGGCTGGTCTAATACGTAAACTACTCATTCAGAGTTCAGATCAGGTTAAACTCGTCGCTATACTAGAGAGCGCGAGCTTCTACATTGACTAGAAGATGCCTCAGCTTACATTTACATAGCTTCTCAGTCTTGTAGTCACTAAGATCGAAGCAAACGTACCTTGGTGACGATCCTATCAAAGTTCGCCTTATTGCCTCAAGTGGATCTAACCTCGACCGCACCTTTTTGCAGTCAAGGGCGAGGGAAGCCGGTGTCTCGTTTTCCGTTGTCAGACCATGTCATGCACAATAACTGCACAGCTCAGATACATACGCACATTCGGATCATCCTTACTTTTCATTTACAAGCACATAAACAACATCTGCAGCATTCTTCACGGCGTCATGTCATCTGGCATCTTATACAGTGTTTCAGTATTCAGTGGTATTAGTTATTTTACTAAGAAAACAAGCACTCAAGAACACCTTGGCTTCATTTTCAGGGAAGAAGGCATGGCATACTCATCTTTCACGGAGTGTTCTCAGCTGTCTTCCCTACAAATGTCTCGGAGGATGCACATCAAGGTGGCGCCGACCAAGATTTCTAACACATACTTGGGCGCTCGATCTCACCCGGTAGAGTGACTGACCATCGTTATCCCGTCAATCTTCTGGTATCTCCTTCGACCACTGTCCTCCAAGAACTTCGTGGCGTGCGTGCATCGGCGCGTCATCGTCATTAAAAATGCTGTACCGTGACATATCCACGCAATTAAAAATCATAAATGTAAGATGAAGCAAATGTGAAAAAAGAAAACATAAAACGTAGGCCCTTCAGGACACATGTTCTGCGCACACATCGCGCTTTGTTAAAAACATCGTGCTTTGAAACCGAGTGGAACAACGTAGCGGTATCGCCTGGCTCATTATCTATGCACTGATCGGATGTAGTCCTTTCTAAACAGAATGGCCGCTTTGATCACAGCCTTGGAGCAGACTCCGCCCACCAAAATTCCCCACTCCTCCATCAAAGCCATACGTTGCGTCTGATCCAGTGGGTAGCTCTCTTGCAGAGCCGAGGCGTGTCCCTTGAAGCTGTCTAAGACATACCAGTTGGGCGCTAGCTGAATCCGGGCATCCAGACGGTTAAACAACTCTCCAAGGTAAAGATAGTGAGCGTCTCTAATGATAGCCGTGTAGACCCTGCCCCGGGGAATGAGCCCAGCGAAGGCTGTCGTCATCATGGCGGCTGGGTAATCGGGTACCATTTGAATCATTTCGGAATGCGGAACGGGCAGATGGTCCTTAAAGCACATGGCAGCCATAACAGTTACGGTGGCAAATGTCAGACTCACCCTCGCCAGCGACAGAATATATTTGGGCTGCTTACCAGAGCGCAGCCCGTACGTTCTGATCAGCTTGTGGAGCATGGCCCTGTCAGCACGCGAAACTGTTGCCCGCATTGAACGAAGGTTTGTGCCACGGGTGAGGTAGACGGTGGCGATTACCGCGACGTCGTACGTACACAACGTGGCTCGGTCGCCCTTGTTCACCATGGCGTTGAATGTCTTGACGGACTCACAAGCGTCGAAGCCTTCATACCCGTAGAGGCTGTCGGCCGCGGTAGCCTCCTCTATGAAGCGTTCGTAATCAAATTTGCCCTTGGAAATCAGGTCATGCAGGTCTTCCATTATTGGGTAGAACCGTTTCCGTGCCGTAAAATCTTGACGAGAGTTCGATGGTTGGTGATCGGTCCTGCAGAGAAAGAACGTTAGCTCGTTACACAAGTGTACCATATTATAATCGGACGCAACTTTAGAAAACAGCGACGTTTCCACCTCAAGGGCAGATAAATGTGAGCCGGCACCGGTGGGCGTGCACGCTAGTCTCCACCGTCAGTCACTATTTCTTTAGTCGCGCAGCCAAATTGTCTCTCGCGCTTCAGTCTACTGAGCGGGATCTCTCCTGCCTTCATAAAGCGCCCCTAAACCACCAGCAGACGCTCCCGTGTTCCTCTCCGCACTTTCCTCTACCCCCCAGCTGTCGTAGTGATGTCACCAGTCCCATTAGGTGATGTCGCCATAAATATGCGCTATCAGAGGGTGAAAAAGAACCGGTTTGTATGTCAGCAGGTGCATGCGCTCCTCGCTCTTTCTCCTCACACGGAGAGGGGGAGCTTCCGTGTGAGGAGAAAGTGCAAAGGCACAACTAATCTTCGCAAAGGCACAACTGCAAAGGCGCAACTAATCTTCGACCACTCGGTGGTTCAGCGGCCCTTTAGGTTGTATCCCGCTATAGATATCGAATAAAGGCTGTTAAAATTCCATTTCTTTGTGCAGCCCCTCGAACTCGACAACGTCATCTAGATCGCAGTTTGGTACATTTGAAGTGTTCATTTCGAACAGCAATCTTTTCTGTGGGCCAAGTAGCTTGCCCGTAGATGCCGGTTATAACGATCTATGCTCGACGTTGCAAGATGTTGACTATGGCCGATATGATTCGGTCTATGTATATCTTCGGCGGGTTGATGCATAAGCCAAAACTCGTGCGCTCCAAGTAGAAAGCAAAAACGACATTGCAGTAACATATGAGGCGCGTGCCACATTCCTGATGCATCACTGATGCAAGAAGGCAAGAGTTGCGCAGATCGTGCGTGTTTTCTTGAATTTAATTTCATTTTCAACGTCAGAAGACAGTTGTGTGGGCTTAGGACGACAAGCGTCTTACTGTGCAAACTCATGAGCCGCGATCATTTTAGGAGAACACCATGCGTACGGCACTTCCCGTGCTGCGCTGTGCAAGATATATATAAAATATAAAAATACATGTTGCATGCCTGGTTGGCGAAACGCAGCTCCAAAATGATGGACACGAATTAAGACAGCTACAACACGCCCATCCTGCCTCCTTAATTTTGCGAGTGTCATCATTTGGGTCCCTCAGGTAAGAGTTTGGTAATTGTAGTTGTGTTTCCATTATATATCGAAGATTCGAAGCATGAGTTGGCATTACGCATGTTATTCCTGCGTTTCAAATAAAGGGAACCAAAACACATCAATATATTATTCGGTTCCCGTGCTGCGCCCAATTTGACGCCAGCGGCGATTATACTGAGGTAGTAATTACTTTGCATATGGCGCCATGCATGCAGATTCCTGACGAATGGGTACTACAAAACAGCTGCTTCATCAACGCAGCATACCCACAGCTACGGTTAATTACTACGGTCTCACCTGCCAAAACTGCGATATGATTATGAAGCACGCCGTAGTGGATAAGACCGGAAATTTCGACCAAATGCGGTTGTTAAACATGCGTTGACATCGCACAGTACACGGGCCTCTAGTGCTTTGCCTCTTCTCGAAATGCTACCGCCGGTGCCGGGAGCGAGCCCGCAACGTACGGTTCAGCAGCCGAGCACCCTAGCCGCACAAAAGGTCTCGCTAGTATTCACACCTAATCCATGCAAACGTAATAGCTATGGAATAGCACGTTAATGGCACCTATATGCGTGATTATGCTTCATAATGCAGTGCCAGGGAATCGAGGACTCACAAATTTGTCAAACCCGCAACGCGGCACGGTCCCTTAAATTCATTAAGACTCGGAAACAACTTAAGTGAAAAAAGGGTCTCCCGGCCACTGGACAACAAACATCCCGCTACGCACTAAAACTCGGCGGAACAAATGAAAACCTTGTTTTCGGTTCCAAGCGCATAATCAGCAAAATCGTTTACCTGTGCAGACGTCAGAAA